>JANHFK010001173.1:674771-684865 GCA_036250565.1 Sibynophis collaris
CTCTAGACGTCTCTTTCGGCGTTTCATCTCCCTCAGCTCCTCGGTGAACCAAGGAGCCTGGGTGATTCGGCGCCGTATGAGAAAATTGCCTGCGCATTTAGGAAGCTTAATGTTATTTTATTTTCAGTGTAGGAGGGTTGCGATGTTCTTTAGCAAGAGTTAATGGAACCATGTAATCTGTGTAGTAAATAATGCCAAACATACATGCTCATAAGAAAAACTGTATCAGTAAACTGTAAGGAGTAGTCCAGTGTCTGTAAAACAAAAATGTCTCTATAGAGTCTATAGATTATAGGATTGAGGAATAAACTGTCCCTTAATCCATCACTTTGCCATTTGGAAATATACAGTATGTTTTAAAGCATTGTTGACATTGTGAATATAACAGTTCTTCAGAATATTAAGTGAAGAGACCATGTTGTGTCTTGGGAGTCAGGAGCAACTTTACTGATAAACGTACACTTTCATAGAAGTAAACATAATTTTCTCAGTTAAACAATTTAATCTGATTTGGACTATACAGCCATAGAAATACATATATAAAAAGCAGAAGTGAATGAATGAATAAATGAAGAAATTTGGGGGGAGAAGAGCTTTTGGGGTTGTTGGGAGGGGTTTTTTTGGTCATGTAGTCCTCGACTTATGACCACAATTGATCCCAAAATTTCTGTTGTTAAGGGAAACTCTTGTTAAGTGAGTTTTAACCCATTTTATGACCTTTCTTGCTATCATTGTTAAGTGAATCACTGCAGTTATTAAGTTAATGACATGGTTGCTAAATGAATTTGGCTTCCCCATTGATTTGCTTGTCATAAGGTCACAAAAGTTGATCACATGGCCCTGGGACACCACAATTGTCATAAATATGAACCAATTGCCAAGCACCCGCATTTTAAACACATTACCATGAGGATGCTATGACAGTCATAAGTATGGGGAAATGGTGATAAGTCATTTTTTTCAATGCCGTTGTACCTTTGAATGGCTACTAAACAAATGGTTGTAAGTTGAGGACTAGTGTAGTAGAAATTAACAGACTGGCTCAGTATGCCCCTTTTAGCTATAAGCACTTAGTCATGTCTGGGAAGTCCCTTTTTCACATTTTCCAAAATTTTGAGCTATTGTGATTATAGGCAGATTTGTTTTATGAATACTAGGAGGCACAATTTATTTGGAGGGCGAGATATCAATGAAACCTTTTAAAGGATAAGCTATTCTGGTTCATAAGTTCTTCTGTCATTTGTGACATGTGTTAAATTATAATGTTAACCTCACCCAATGGTTTTCTGAGCCATTCTTGACATCCTTCATAGAATACTGAGCACAAGGTCCCTATTTGTGCAAGTAAGATCAAAACTAGAAAGCATGCGTGTTTCAGAATTTCTGTCTAAGTGTTTCTTGGTCTTAACATTGAACATGTAATGGTGATACTGTTTTTGTTTTAAGAAGTCAGTATGTCACATGGGATGCTTTTGTTTTTGCTCAATTCCCATTTTTTTCCTTCTTGTTCTGCTTAACTATTGTATTGCAATATTTTATCTTAGAACAAAATGCATGTTAGCATTAGCTTAGAAAAATTATTAGGGGGAAAAGCCAATAGCAATGGGCCTCTTCCAAATTATATTCAACAATAACATGATTTACTGTTCTGTAAAGCTTCCACTGTGAATAATTATGTTGTGTTCTTACAGATCAAGCTGGAAGAAGCTCTCAGTTTGGCAGTGGAGTTCCACAATTCGCTACAGGATTTTATCAACTGGCTTACTCAAGCTGAGCAAACTTTGACAATGGCTTCCCGGCCAAGTCTTATTTTAGACACTGTCCTATTTCAGATTGATGAACACAAGGTATGAAAGAAAGGAACAGAATCATAACTTTGCACCCTAGATGCAATGGGCTGAATTGTACATAAATTAGCTCAGCAACATATAGCTTCTAAAGATTGGTTTAAGTAACATGATACATTTTCTCTGCCAATATGATAGGCAGCTTTACATTTCTAGATATTTTTCAAATTTCAGTATTACCTTTTCCTAAGGTAATAAGACTATTTACTAAGTCTGCACTACTATTAATCTTCTCATCGTTCCTATCACCCATTTCCTCCCACTAATGGCTGTATGACTGTAACTTTGTTCCTGGTATCCTTACGATTTATATTGACTGTTTCCTAATATGATCTGATTACTTATTTGTACCCTATGACTATCATTAAGTGTTATACCTTATTGTTCTTGACGAATGTATCTTTTCTTTTATGCACACTGAGAGCATATGCACCAAGACAAATTCCTTGTCTGTCCAATCACACTTGGCCAATAAAATTCTATTCTATTCTTCCTGTGGAAGGTCTTTGCCAATGAAGTAAATGCTCATCGTGATCAGATTATCCAGCTAGACAAAACTGGAACTCATTTGAAGTACTTCAGCCAGAAACAGGATGTGGTCCTCATTAAGAATCTTCTCATTAGTGTCCAGAGCAGGTGGGAAAAAGTAGTTCAGCGGTTAGTAGAAAGAGGAAGAGCCTTGGATGATGCAAGGAAGCGTGCCAAACAGGTAACATGGCGGTGTGCCATCTCAATTTTAAAGAACGTATCTCAAATCAACACACACTTTGTCCCCAGGGTTATGTATGTAAACGTAACTAACTTTCTCAATTTGTTCGTAATCTGAAATGAGATGTAAATTGTTTTGCTGAGGTTTTTAATTCTAACTCCACAAAAGCCTGAAAGGAAAGTGGGGGAGGAGTGATTTAAGAATCATTTCCTACACGTAATGTTAATTCTGCATGGTTCTGATAAATGCATGTAAGGGGAGCTAAGGCATGGATGACAGCAACAATCATAAAAAATTCAAGGGTTTCATTAATGGTCAGTTGGGTTATTTTTAAAGAAATAAGTAAAAATGTCTTCGTGTAGTGAAATTGATAGTGATAGCTGTTTTTGAGAAATATTAGTAACTCCAGGCAAATAATGGAGCAATTATGAAGAAAACATTTCTTAGGTTTTTTGTTGTTGTTGTTTTTGCAGATAGGCATATTCCCATGTAATTAACAGATTTCTACCATCACCTCCCATGTTCTGACCAGAAGTCACATGCACAGTTTCTCTGAAAATATTGAATAAGTAGAAAGCCCTTCCTCCTTTTTTGTTTTTCTTTTTCCCCTAAACCCAAACTAAGCACTCCAGATAAACGGTGGGCTGTCTTTATCGATCTGTTCATATGGTAGTTGAAGAGATACTGCTGGAATTACTTGGTTTAAACGATCATTTCCAGCTCTCTGATTCTATGACTCATTGTACCGTTGACTTTACCTGAAGGAAGTCTGACATTATCATCTATGCAATCAACTCCATGAAATAGTAGTTGAAAATACTTTTCAAATTCACATTAGATATTGCAAGGTTTATTCATATGCATCAATGCATCATTAAGTGCATTAATTATCCACCAGTGACACTTGCATTATATCAACCTTACTGGAAGAATTAGAATAAGCAAGGGAAAAAAAGGGATTGTAAAATAATTTGCGAATCAAAAAGGCTGCTTAAAAGAAAAACAAGCCATTTTTTTCCAATATATTGTGCAGGCCCATTTTTAAGTCTTTGATTTTGATTATTTTTCACATTTAATAACTTGAGACTAAATGTTTATTAATAATCTTATCATTGGAAAAACACAAGCAAACCTCTTATTTTTCTGCAGTTCCATGAAGCGTGGATCAAACTTACTGAATGGTTGGATGATTCAGAAAAGACTTTAGATGCAGAATTGGAAATTGCAAATGATCCAGACAAAATTAAGATGCAACTTACCCAGCATAAGGTGAGTCACTAATAATGGAATGTAGAGCCTGTCTGATCCGTTGGCAAGGCATCATGAAGTAATGAGTAGGAGGAGAGCGATTAATTGTTCACACAGTTGGAATATTTGCTGCTATCAAATTCAGACATTGGCTGCTTTCCAGCTAATAAAAAAAGAAATAGAAATTGGAAGGCTTCTCTGTAGAAAGCTCTATTTTTGTGGAAGGGACCCATATGTGATCAGGAAGGATATTTGAGCCAGTTACCCAATCTGAACTGGCAACTGGTTCATACTAATGACTGTTGCTGTGTCCCGAGGTCATGTGATCACTTTTTGCAGCCTTTTGACAAGCAAAGTCAATGGGGAAGCCAGATTCGCTTTACAACCAGGTTACTAACTTACCAATTGCAATGATTCACTCAACAACTGTAGCCAGAAAAGGTAGTAAAATGGAGCAAAACTTGCTTAACAAACGTCTCACTTAACAACAGAAATTTTGGGCTCAATTGTGGTGGAAATTTGAGGACTACATGTATATCATTTTGAACCAGTTGTAGCTCTGGAAGCCATAGCTGATTTAAAATGCAGTGTCCTAATTAGTAGTTGTCCCAAGTGCCTTTGCATATGTGATAACATTTGCAATGGGAGCTGCCCTGGTTGTCATTTGGCTTCTGAATGCAATTAAAGGTTCTGGTTGATACCTTTAAAGCCCTGACTGCCTCTCCAGATGGAACCAGCTCCTATTGGAGGGAAAGCATGGAATGAGTCAGTAGTGGGTTCCTACTGGTTTTGTCTGGTTCTTAGAACTGGTAGTAACCCACTCTGACGTCATCACAGAAGCTTCTGCACATGCGCAGAAGCACCATGCGTAAGCAAAGCGTGTGCATGCTCCCATTGCGAGCCGGTAGCGAAGGTAAGTAGAACCCACCCCTGGTATGAGTTCATTTCCAGCAGAATGTTGATTTCAGGGGCCTCAAGGGTGAGCCATCTCAGTGGTGGCCTCTTCTTCCCAAACAGTATGCACCTAAGGACGGTTCCTTCTCTGTTACAGGTAGTCCTCGACTTACGACCACAATTGGGCTCAAAATTTCTGAGTTATTAAATGAGTTTTGCCCCATTTTACGACCTTCCTTGCCATAGTTATTGAGTGAATTACTGCAGTCGTTAAGTTAGTAACATAGTCGTTAAGTGAATTTCACTTCCCCATTGACTTTGCTTGTCAGATGTTTACAAAAATTGATCCCGTGGCCTTGGGATAGAGCAACAGTCATAAGTACGTATGAACCAGTTGCCAAGCATCTGACTTTTGATCACATGATCATGGGGATGTTTCAAAGGTTGTAACTGGAAAATGGTCATAAGTCACTTTTTGAGTGCCATTGTAACTTTGAACAGTCACTAAACGTACTGTTGTAAGTCAAGGACTACCTGTACTTTTCTGAAGAGCAGTGAAGGTGTGGCACTTCTGTGGGGCTCTGGGGAATGAAAAGAAGTTATGATTATATGAGGGGAGTAGCAGTATGTTTTGAATCAGTTATCTAGATAGCCTAAGTATTTTGCAGGATTAAGTGAGTCTATAACATATTTGGTAGGATCTGCAATTGTCAGCTGAGATAATTTTAAATCAGCCCATAAAAGAAGAACTCAAGAGAATTTTATAATATGTGCATTTTTACTAGCATAATTAATTTAGTTTAAAATGATCAACGTCTTATTCCCAGTACAGGAATAATAATAAAGTAGTGTTCACAATCCTAGCAAATCTGTTTACCCAATTGTTTGCCTGTGGTCTGTTTATATTGCTGTAATCTTCTGTTTCCTTGAAACTTTGCATTATGATATAAACCACAAAACCATGGTTTCATTGGTTTTAGAATCTTACATCAAAGACATAAAAGCAAGATATGTTTAATACCCAGAATTATTTGGATTTATTCCATGAAACTTTCCTTAGCCAAAAGTAGAAAGAAACCAATTTTTTAAAAAAGATGTCTGTCTCATATTTGTGCCAAAATGAGGCACATTCATTGCTTTCTTATCAGTTTTTGTCTCCATTGGTATATTTAAATGTAAAATAACATAAAATATTGTGCATGCAGTTCATATCATATTTTTTTTAATGAAATAATATTTAAAAATGCTTTAGCAATTAGCAATATACTCTTGCCTACATGTCTGTACAAGATGTTTTCCTGAAACATTATCAGGAAAAAGGGAATAGTTTAAAGGTTGCTATTTTTAATTACAAAATGGACAATAAACAATTTAAAATCATAAAATTGAAATATGAACAAGTTATACATGTATAATATATAGAGATGGAGATCAAATTCATATTTACAAGAAATGTATTCTAAATTTTATTTCTTCTAGAATATAAATTAATTTAGATTTATAATTGCACTGGCTAAGATAAGCAATCTGGAATACAGAGTTAACTGTTCTTTTTTTTCTTTTTGTTCTGTGAAAACGTAATACACATTTAAGGGCTCCATGACAAAGCTCTGGTGCAGCTTTGATCAAAGACTTGCATCAGATAACTCTTTTGATATTTACTGCATAAAAGACTCTTTGAGGTTTAAAGTGTTAAATGATCAAGAAGAAGCAAGGGTTGTTAAAATCAAGCATGTGCAATTTAAATATATTTTAATTCACTTTGTCATTGTCTTACAAAAGCCTTAAACTTATAACTTATAACTTACAATTTGATTTAAATAATGTTTGTTTCTTAAAGCTTACATAAAGGGATTGGTAGTGCTCTCCACCATGGTAAATGGTTCAGGAGTTCTTTAACCATATGGAGAATGCCTACAATCATAAGAACTGTTGTGTTGTTTTTTAACAGCAAGAAACGGAAAGCAATTTATTAGATTGCATCTTTTTATTGCCCAATTAAATTCAGTTGATTTGCTAATGTTTTAATTTCGTTGTTACAAACTAAATGGTTCTGGTTTCTTACTATCTCGATGACATTTTACGAGTTTTCTTTCCTAAATACAGCTTGCCTCAAAATTGTAGCCATTGTGATCTAACCCAAGTAGCACAAAATAAGTTTTGTCCTATAGTTTACGTGACTGCTTGTTTCCTGTGACAGCTTTTCCTATTCTTATTTTTTGCACAGGAGTTTCAAAAATCTCTTGGAGCCAAACATTCTGTGTATGACACCACAAACAGGAGTGGACGCTCTTTAAAAGAAAAAACTTCCCTCGCTGATGACACCCTGAAATTGGACGATATGTTGAGCGAGCTTAGAGACAAATGGGATACAGTCTGTGGAAAATCTGTAGAAAGGTAGAACCTAAAGCTGTGCATCCCATTTCAAAGATAACCCATAAAACACAGTACTAAGTGGAAAGGCCTCTGTTTTCTTTTTTTATACCATTGCCTTTTCCTCTTAATTTATTGTCAATATCTGACCTTGATTAGTCTAATCTCACAAGAGGCCACTCTGAGCACAGGATGGAGTTCTTGGCTGCACATCAGCCTTTGAAATGTTTAAATAGAATTGTTTAAATCTCAGCCAGCTGTAGGATAAGCATATGGTTTGTTTTTATCAGTGCGATGAAATGAGATCTGTTCCTTCTCAACCAATTTCTTTGGAATGACATAGGGACCTATATCTTAACAATGGGAAGTAGATGGCTGCAAATGTGCATCTTTTTCTTCTTTGCACATCTGTTAGGCCTGGTTATGATGAGCTTGTTTTCCTAGAGGAATGAATTTTGTCCTGATATCTATACTATTCTCCTGAAACTAATATTGGCAAACATACCTAAACACCAGCATCTCAATGTTGTATTAATCCATCTGAAAATAAGCATAACATTTTGTCAAAGTTGAGGGAAGGTTGGGTTTGGGATTGAGGCACTGCGAGGGCATGTAGCCTCCCTGACGATGGATGAGTAGGGGATTATGTAGGAAGTAGGGGCTGGCATTCTAACAGAAATCTCATATCTTTATCCAAAGAAAGACTTAGGTAGAAGACTGTAGCAACTGCTTTGCAATCTCAAATTCTGGACTACTTATTCATTAGTCATTCAAATTGGTTAGCCACCCATCTCACCAGAAGTGACTCTGAACAACACACAACAAATTCCATAGAAACCACAAATAAATAAAAAAATCAGATGTAAAAAAATATAGAAATCTAAATAAATGGTATAAAAAACGAAATATATAAACTGCTAGGCAAAGAGAGTATAAAAATGGCCGCCTCAAGAGTGGAGCCATCTGAGTAAATATCCGGTTCTTTAGGAGTTCCAGAGGGCCTTCTGGAATGTCAAAAGGGATGAAGTTCCTCGTATTTCAGGATGAAGCATGCTCCATAAGGTGGGCATTATTGCCACTGTTATGGTGTTTATAGAGTGGATAAATGTAAATCCAAGAGTTGCTTTACATAGTAGGCAAAGAACAGCTGAATTTATCCCGTGCTTTTACTGTATGTCCATTGGGACACAAAGGAAAGCAACACATAGAGACTTACCCCTGTACGAGTGCTGCAACAAAGGAGCAGATTCAGTTGGCTATGGCTACTGATAACATTTTTTAAAAACCTTTTTATCTTTTCATCCATTTTATTAAAACAAATCAATTTTGGTTCTTTCCTTTATTTACATAGTAGTTTTCCTAATGAATGCACACAAAAGGGCTTATTTAAGTGTTTGCTTTATCTTCCTTCTTCAGACAAAACAAACTGGAAGAAGCTCTCCTGTTTTCTGGACAATTTACTGATGCTCTTCAGGCTCTCATAGATTGGCTTTACAAAGTGGAACCCCAGCTGGCCGAAGATCAGCCTGTGCACGGAGACATCGATTTAGTGATGAATTTAATAGATAGTCACAAAGTAATGACCATATTACAGTAACGTTTGTATTCTTTTTAAGTCTGGCTCTGCAAATTGTTTTGACTGGGTGACTGATACCAATTTATAAAGTGTAAGAAAGTCTCATAAAACTATTTAATAAATTAAAAACCCTACATTGTAGGTTTTCTGAAAAAAGGGAAAACTGTAGGGATTTGGTTGGCTTGAACATTTGTTTTGGAATCTGTGCTACTTTATAAAACTAAGTTATTTTAACTGATCATTTCAAGATGTTTGCAGTTTGTGCCTTGTAAATTACCTGTGGGGAAGGCAATATTCTCTTGACTTCAAATAATATAAAGAAGTTTTATTTTTGAAATCAAATACCAGTAATCATGGTTCACTGTGTTGGGATTTGGCCTAGCTTATTTTCAATTCACAGAGAGCTTGTCCCTTTCTTTCTTGATATGATAATTTAAACTAAATTAAAAGTGTCCGATATAGATTAGCATTGCATTTGGATCCTGAATTGTCTAATTATAATTGGTTGAAAAATAGTTTAATAAATCATAGGATTTAGTTGGCTTCAACAAGCCATATTAATGAGTAATTATATTAGATTGCAGTAGCATAGTAGACTTCAGTTAATGAACCAACAAACATTTCCACCTCTCAATGGTCCTACAGACTAGAGAGCTCCTAAAAACATTCCCATTAGAAGAACCCATTTTCTCAATGAGGTTTGAATATATCTATTCTGACTTTTATTGTAGAATGCTACTGATTACGAGCAAAGCAAGGAGAAATAAACTTACATTAGAAAATGTAAAGAATAAGTGCAAAGGATAGAATACAAGACTTCAATAAAATTTTGAAATGGAAGTATTTAGCCCAATTTATCTTTTTTTTAAAAAAATGCAATTTACGCTTTTTAAAAACTAGCTGTGATCAAGCGGGTTTTTTATAGAGAAAAAAAGTCATATTGCATATAAGCCATAAAGAAGCTTAACAATATTGAACAGAGGGTCATTTTTTATTTCCTTTGCTCAGGGCTTCCAAAAGGAACTGGGGAAAAGGACCAGTAGTGTTCAGGCCCTGAAACGCTCTGCTCGAGAACTGATAGAAGGTAGCCGTGATGATTCCTCTTGGGTTAAGGTTCAAATGCAGGAGCTTGGTACTCGATGGGAGACTGTGTGCACGCTCTCTGTCTCCAAGCAAACTCGACTGGAACAGTCCCTTCATCAGGTGAGAAGCAAATGCATTGCACTGAATTCCATCTATGTAAGGAATCATAATGACTTGATCCACGTGTGATATCAAGGCAAGAGATTTGTTCTTAACCTTTTAAACAGAACAACTGACTAAACAAGCGCTTGCGGACAGATTCATACATTATCCCATATAATGTTCTGCACTATATCCCATATAGTACTCTGATTTTTCCAGATCTCTCTCCCCCACCCACCCCCACCTCCCAGTCTTGTTCAAA
>JANHFK010001173.1:697652-713337 GCA_036250565.1 Sibynophis collaris
CAGGCTCTTAGAAAGCCTCTGGAGCCTGAAGAGGATGAAAAACAGTCCTACCGGGCCCACTGTGCTATCATGTGCCAAAAGCAGGGGGAGTGTTAAGGGGGGTCGCATGCACATGCGCGGGGGGGGGGGGCAGGGCACAGGAGGGCATTGAATTATGGATGTGGGCACGTGCATGCCCACACCCTTATGCTCCCCCCACTTTTGGCACACGAAGGCAAAAAGGTTGGCCATCACTGATCTAGATACAGGACTGCAATAATGTAGATATTTTAACCACTACAGATAATTATGACAGGTTGTGCTTGTAAGGATTCTGTAAAAACTAGAGTAAAGGATAAGTTTCCCAAAGAATACTGCAAAAAGAAGAGACTCCTCAAACAACTCCTTAGGTTTGATTGGTTAGAAATGAAATGAAATTGTCTCGGATCCCTCTTGATCTACTGCTAGAGCTTCTGGACACTGAAACATGAATATTACAGCTTGGAACCAAGGTAGAATTCTCCCAAATAATGTCTAGGAAGCAAGAAGGGATATTCTTTCCTGACTCATCTATGTGGTCATAACTTCCCACTCTGCTTTAGGGGAACAATTACAGTCAGCATTTGGATGAAATTGTAGCTGTAGGAGAGCCCGGGTGAATGTCTCATGTTATCGTTTCAATTTCTCTGGCTAATTCTTCCCAGAACTATTTAAGCAAAGTCCATTTTCCAAAGGACTCGTATGAAAAACAGTTGCTGCAGCATAAAACCTTATAAGAAGAAAGGAAAAAGTCTTCACAGCTATGTTTATTTCCATAATTTCACACAGTGCACATTCCAAACTAGCCTTTTTGCATACTTCTAAAATAAAGTTTTGTTCCTGGCACAGCTAGCTTTATCTGCTACACTGTTATTTGGTTCCTAAGAAGTAATATGCTTTCCCCCTTTTGCTTAAGCTGTATCTCAAATTATATTAAAAAGTAAGCTCAGTTGTATGACTTAGCAATGAAAGATTGACTAGATAAACAATGTTTGCTTGAATTTTGAAAGATAATATTTAGCTTCTTATTCCAGTTGGACCTTTGGGGATACATGCCCTCATGAAAGATCAGGCATTACATATTAGAGTAGTTCTGAATTATTCTCATAGCAGAAACTAACGGCAAAATGATTTACAACACAAGGCACTAGGGTAGATCATACAAAAGATTTTATTAGGCAGTGATTGGGATGGAAGTGTTTAAACCTAGTGAACTTCATTATACATAGTTGTGGTTTCCTGGGCTATTTTTCCTGGCCTTGTCTGTCCTCTCACCTGATTATTACAATGATCAGGAGTGCAAGTATGCTGCAGAGCAAAATGAAGGGAGAGAAAAACAATCAGAGGAAATAGAAAGGGAAGTATGTTCTTCCTCTAGCAGAGAGCTTAAAAGTACAGTACAAATCTCTAGATTGCAACAGCCTTTTTGACTTTACAATGCTCATTCCATGTTCCCATAAAATGGGGGCCAGCACCTGGCCATTATGATCCCAAAATAACAAAACAGTGCAAGCTCTGTCCTTTTGCCTGTTTGACTCATACAAATAATCCTACATTGGCTTCACGTCATGAGGTGCTTCTGCAGCTCTTTTTTCTTAATTTTCCTTTCCTGATACACTGTAATAAATAAATCAGAAGCCTCAGATTCTCTATTGAGTATCAACTAGGGGAGACTATTAAGATTCTGAATAACAAGTTCAGTTAAGTTGGCTTCCTGCCATGTTCCAGATCTGCTGACCATTGTTTCCTTGTTTGGACATGATAAGAAATTATTCTTTATTACAGCAGGCCAAGAAAGAAAGGAGCTGTGTAAAAACTAGAATCAAACAATAGATAAAACACCTGTGATTTAAAGATTACCAATACATGCTTAAATAATCATGTACTACACGGGTGTCAAGCTTGCGGCATCACAGCAGCGTCACATGACGTATGGGACTTTTTTCCCCTTCGCTAAACCGGGCGGGGGCAGGACCAATACGTGACGCATGCGGTCCATGGGCCGCAAGTTTGACACCCCTGATATAGTAAGTTTCATGATTACTTAGATCAGAGATGAAGAGAAATTTGTTTCATTTTAATATTATTATATCTAAAAACACTTCTCTAAACAAATGTTTGAATTCATATGAAATTACATATTAGAGGTTTCAAATCTTTGATTTGGAGAATTAAAGCTGATTGAATTAAGTCTCCAAATCGAGTATTTGACTCCAAAGTCTTATACAAAAGTTGTTTCTTCAGAATTGATTTGGAAAATCAAATTAAAGTATCAAATGAATTCCGCTATCAGAACTGATGGTTCAATTCTGACCAAAGCTGATTTACATATTCCTGTTATATATGCTTATTTGAATTTCTCCAGTTTTATAATGTAGTTCACAAATAAAAAAGAGTAATGCCAGCACCTTGAATTGAACCCAGAAACATACTGCCAACCAGTGCAACTTGTGGAACAAAGGTGTCCCATATTCTGGATTAAAGACTCCTTTAATGCTCACACTGTTACCTTTTGCACTGGCTGAAACTTCCATGTCCTGTTAAAGGGCATCTCTGTGTACAGCATGTTGCAGTAGTCCAGTTAGGAGGTAATCAGAATGTGAGCAGCCATGAGACAGGGCCCCTTGTTCTAGGAACAGGCACAATTGGTAGGCAAGGCATATCAGGGCAATAGCCGTAGCTGCCACCTGCTCTTTGAGCTGGGGTTACAAGTCCAGGAGGACCTCCAAAATTGCATACAGGTTCCATTTAGAGTAGTGCAACCTCATCCAAAACAAGAGATGGAAATTTCCCATAACTCATAACTCCATAAACTCAAAGCCACTGAGACTTGCTACACTTGAAGCCTACTGTTCCCCATCCAAACACCCACAACCTCTATACACTGAGACAGGGCTCCATGATATCCCTTGGACAGTCCAACATGAAGATGCAAAGCTGGGTATTTGCAGAAAACTGATGATGCCTCACCTGGAACTGTTGGATGAACTCATCCAGTTGTTTCATGTAGATGTTAAACATGAGAGGGCTGAGCCCTGTGGCACTCCACAAAGCTGGAGGCCATGGGCTCGACTTCTCTCCCCCCCCCCACCCCTGGAACGGATCTGGAAATATAGCATGGTCAGTGGATTAAAGGCTGCTAAAAGGTGAAAACAAAATAAACAAGCTATCTGTCTATCTAAATCTATCTATCTAGTCTGAATAGTAATTAACATAACATAATACTAGGAAAATTCATGGCAAATATATATATGCATATAATGTATATATATTAAAAGAAATGTACTGAAAAATAAAAATAATACTTAAGCATTTGAATGTGGACTTTTGAAAAGTACTAGAAGAAATAATACAAATCAAGTTGAAAAAATGAGAAATTGAATGAAATTAAAATACTTATCAATCATAGTTGATACTTATCAAGTTTTAATTTTTAAAACTTACAGTTTTAAAAAATTTAAAACTTCATGAATTATTTGCTTTTGAGTTTTTCACATTTTAAACAAATCACATTTGTTTCTGTACAGTTATCAAAGAGTCTTGAAAATTGTGCTTATGCATATACATATATATTTATTCTGTAACACTTAGAAGGACTGCTTCTGATCAGCAGACAGTGAGGATCATTAGAAACATATTTTTCCATCCTCAGTGTTTTCCACACCACTGCATTCTGGGAGTTGTAGTCCTAACATTTCTACAGTCCATCAGACTGGAGAGGTTTCTATTTTGATCTTTGAGGACAACAACTCCTGTCTTCATGGGTTTTTTATTTCTTTGCTTTGCTTGTCTGCTTAAACTAACAGGCATGCAAGACCAGTAGCAAAACTATTAATGCTTTTGTGGTTGGTGTTGAAAAAGGAAGCTCTCAAGGAGTTGCAATTGCTGAGGAATGGTAGATATGCAATAGGTTTTATTGAACCTTTAGTTTTTTTAAAAAAAAAGAATTGAAAGATAGATTAAATACAATTATCTAAAATAATAGAAGGATATGTGATCAGAATATAGCAGTGTAAATAATAAGTAGCAGAAGAGAGAAATCATAAACTGCTTACCTCCCAGATATGAGAAAAACTACAAAAGAACTGAATCACACAATGCAATACACTGGATATACAAAGGGGAAGTTTTCTTGAAAGCAAGAAAGTGAAAGGAGCTTCATGTCATGATTAAAATCATTTTTTTCCTTTTCCCAGTATAAAACTTTTGTGTTCTCTCCATTTTATGAAACTCATAGTGTATTTTTAATTATTTCTGCAAGAAAAGCTCAGACAGGGTTTTTGTAATGAAGGAACAAGTTGTCTGATGTAAGAACTTTATACAGTCTCTTAGTATTTTTTTTCTCCTACTACATGATTTTTGAAAATCGATTTTTGTAAAATGAAACCAGTATTTGATCTTTATGTTCTGCTTCTACCTCCCTCCACCCCAATCTCATTGCTAGCTTGTGGATTAATACTTTCAGTTTGACAACAGCTTTGATCATCATATGCTTAATGAAAATATCTTTGGTAATTATTCTACTAATGATTTAAAGCAATCTTATCTGTGGCTAATTTTAACCTACCGTACTTAGCTTGGAGAAGACATTGCTGTTTAGAATATATAGGAAAGCTTTAGCTTATTTTCCTTTCTTCGGCACAGTTTGGTGATTCCCAGCAGCTTCGTCTCGTCCGAATCCTGCGGAGCACCGTTATGGTTCGTGTTGGAGGTGGTTGGATGGCACTAGATGAGTTCTTAGTGAAAAATGATCCCTGCAGAGGTATGTAAGAAAATTGCTTGGACGTCACACTCATTAATTGTGTCCATAACTGCTGCCACTGCTTAATTGGAGGAAGGACTTATACCATTACTTATATTACTTATAATGGTATACTTTTATACATATTCATATGCAAAAGCACTGCATACTGAAAAATCCAGGGGCAGAGGTGAGCAGACACAAATGGTCTTCAAATGTTTTGGATTTCAATTTCTGCCATGCAGATAACACGGATAATGGCAAGGAATGGTGGGGGTGGCATTCTAAAATAATCGTAGAAGCCTCCTGTTGGCTGAATTTTTGCTTACGTGCTAAGAAAACCAAACAAGATACAGGTAGTCTTCTACTTACAACCATTCATTTAGTGACTCTTCAGAGTTACAATGGCGTTCAAAAAAGTGACTTCCAATGAGATCTTGCATTTACAACTGTTGCAGCATCCCCACGGACACTGGATCAAAAGTTGGGCACTTGTGGACCGGCATGTATTTATGAAAGTAGCAAGAACCGCCATTTGAGTCATTCCCACCTGACTTAACAACAAGCAAAATCAATGGGGAAGGCTGGATTTGCATAATGACTATGATTCACTTAAAAACAGCATGATTTGCTTAACAACCATGACAAAGATTCATACAATCAGGCATAGCTCACCAACTTCCTTGTTTTAGTAATGGGAATTCTGGTATCAATTGCGGTCATAAATTGAGGACTACTTTACAGTAAAAAAAAAAGAAAGCTGTGACCCTATTTTATATATTATTTATTTCCCCTTTTCTCCTTTCTAAGAAACTAATTTGACCTTAGAGGTGGGAGGAACAGGGCAGATGCCAGAACCAACCTATCAGGAATAGCTCATGTTAATAGCTAGCCATTCTAATGAAGTTCTCATATAGCTGTCTCCCACCTCGAGGTGGAATGTGTCAAGCAGTCCAAAACACCAGTTGGTCTGCTGCTATAGGGAGCAAGATTTTTCCCCACACTTATATAAAGCTAGTTCTCAACTTATAACCGCAATTGAGCCCACAATTTTTATTACTAAGTGAGAAAGTTGTTAAGTGAATTTTGCCCCATTTTACGACCTTTCTTGCCACAGTTGTTAAGTGAGTCACTGCAGTTATTAAGTTAGTAACACTGTTGTTAAGTGAATCTGGCTTCTTCACTGACTTCTGGCTTGTCAGAAGTTGCAAAATCTGGTCACATGATCTGGGGATACCACAACCATCATAACTATGAGTCAGTTGCCAAGCACCTTAATTTTGATCATGTGACCAAGGGGATGCTGCAATGATCGTAATTGTAAAAAACAGTCCTAACAGTCACTTTTTTCAGTGCTGTTGTTACTTTAAACGGTCACTGTTGTAAGTCAAGGACTATCTGTATTTTAGTATTGGGAGGAATGTGAGCGTTAGCTTCTGTCTTCTGCCCTTTATTGATGAGATTTGGAAAACTGACAGTATAATTCATCTCCTCCTTCCAGTGAGCTGCACAGAGTGATTTCCATACAGCATTTAGTATCAATTGTGGCTGTAGTTCTTGGTGCAAAAGTAAAGGCAAGAGGCCTCTCGGAATAGTGGTCTTCATTTGCCAATGGTAGTGAGCTCAGATTGGGTATCAAATTGCTCTTCCCTTCAGCTTTTTTCTTGGAAGAAAAAGACTCTACAGTTTGGTTTTCCCCCTACAAGTGTCATTTGATTATTCACATTAGGGGCAAAAAACTACTTAAATTAGTATCGTAAAAGTCTGTTTTTAAGATTGTAAATGTCAGCTTTTAAAATGCTTGGGTCTGAATGGGGTCAATTTAACAATCTTGTGATGATGCAATTTTTTTAAAAAAATCTTCGTTTGCTCCTGTGGCTGGTGCTAGCAAGAAAAATGGATTTAGTCTGAATTTAGGAAATAAGAGACATTAGAAAAGCAAATAGCTGACACAGATGCAATGATTTGCATTCCTCTTTTCTTCCTTTTCTCTAGTTTTTGACTGCCCTGCTTTCCTCTTTATTCAACGTATGTCACTAGTGGTTTCTGATGTACTACACTGAGGCAGAATTTGGTACCATGGTGCACATGAACAGACTGTATAAACCATGAGTGTCAAACTCGCGGCAATACATGACGTTTTGCAATGTTTTCCCCATTCATGGAGCTGGGGTGGGTGTGTCCTGCGCGTGACACATCCCGGCCGCCAATTTGACACCCCTGTATAGTTTTCAAGCATTATTACTAGTCAGTGGTGAGCAGGCCCTTTGAAGTTTTTATGAGTATTTTTCTGAATTCTCACAATAAGCAGAAGAGGAACAGAAGACCTCACATGTGCTGTTGGTACTAAAATGGGATGATGGTAGTACTAAGATGGAATTGTTTGGCCTTTTCTTTTCAATATCCTCAGTTAGAGTTTTGCAGGTAATGTTTCTTTCTCCCAGTATATAAGCCTTTAATTGCTTAGCCTGGCAGAAAAATATGAATGTCCATAAGCAATGGTTACTCAATTGCAGCTATTTAATCATTAGTGAGAATAATATAGGATTATTTTTTTATTTCAGATCAAAAAAGATATTAAATGTTAAAATGGGATATGAAAAGTAGTGTTTACATTTATCTTTACCATAGTCTCCTTCTACAAGAATTAGCAGTAATATAAGTTCAGGCAAAAGTCTTTTAGAACATAAATATTTTATTTTATTTATCAAATATACACACCTCACATCTCACTATCTGATTGAGTCTGGGCAGTTTAGAAATGAAAGGCATGTACAAGGAGACTGTTTAAAAAACAGTGTCAAAGGCAGCATGTATAAGGTAGAGGGAGTACCCTTAGGCCACCAACCTCCCTCAAGATTGCCTGCCACTCTTAGACCCCATGCCAATTGGCAGGGTCAGGTTTTCATCTTCTGGAAGGCCAGAAGGGTTGGGAAGGCAGCCTCACCTCTGGGGGCAAGATGTTCCATAGGGTGGGGACAGTGTCAGAAAAAACTCTCTTCCCAGACCCTTCCAATCGAAATATATATTATAGACCAATAAGGTCTATAATATACCCATCTTGCCTGACTGGATGGGACAACACAGTTCCTTAGGTAGTCTGGTCCCATGCCATTAAGGGCTTTGAATGTGATAACCAATCGGTAGAATTGGACTCGAAAGCAAACTGACAGCAGTGCAGCCCACACAACAGACATGGGCAGCCCTCAGGTTGCCCCAAACTGCTCATATGGCCAAATTCTGCATCAGCTACAAATTCCAGATACTCTTCCAAGAGTAGCCCCATGTAAAGTGTACTGCAGTAGCCCATACGGGAGATAACCAGGACCTGAGAGACTGAAAGAAGGGCTTCCCAATCCAGGAAGGAGCACAACTGGTGCACAACACAAGGTTGTAACATGGTATAACTCAAATCTTAAAAACTGTAATGTGGCTATAACTTTTCTCACTTGTAAACTAGCAGGCAGGGGCTATGTACACCTCTGTAGTTTTCAAGGACAGAACCACGAACAGCAATTTGCAGTAGTCCAACCCTAAGATAACAAGGATGTGAATTACCACTGCATGTATTTTCCGTTCCATGGATTGCAGCAACCAGTGTACTGGCTTTCAAATTCTAGCAAAGGATATTTTGACCATGACTTCTGCTTGTTCTCCTTGTTAAAAAAATGTGAATCCAGGAGAGCTCCCAGATTATGGACCAACTCTTTCTGAGAAAGTGCAATCCTGACCAGTTGCAGAGGAGATTGTCTTGGAATAAGAAAATTTCTGAACCAACAACTATTCCATTTTACTGGAATTAATATTAGTTTGTTTCATCTTAGTTAGTGAAAAGGTTACTAATCAGTTTGACATATTTTGGGCAGTGCCACAACACAAGCAGTTTTATCCCAAATCTGTTCATGTTGTTCTATACAAGCTGTGATCTCTAAGTCTGACTTGCCAGCTAGTGTACTATTGTCCATATGCAACATGCTAAGAACATCAAGGTTTACAACCTATTTTACAACATTAATGGATCATCAGATTACAAAATGAATCTCCATCTCTATTTACAAACCACTCTCTCCTGCCAAAATTTAAATTTCTGTATACACATCCTCCTTTTTTTCCAGCAGACATGGCAAAAAAAAAAAAGATGAGGGGTGGAGGGAACTAGATAGACTCAGAATAAGGGGTAGGGATTCTTGCATGGGGAAGAGAGGAAAAGAAAAAGGAGGAAATAGACATTTGGTGAGATGACAGAAAGAAATGACTGGAAAGGAAAAAGAGACTATAATAAATTGTTTCAAAAGGATTAAAATAATCAAATTAGCAGCTAATACTCAGGCTAACAAAGGCATTCTAGTTTTGAAGCACTGGCAGTTTCTACAAATAGGTGTTGAATAAGGAGACATTATGCTCCTTATTTATTTATTTTTTTAATGAACGCCAATGTTTTGTAACACAACCAGATTTTCTTCATTTTCCATACAAATCAAGAGGTATTCCTTTAATATTATATTTTGTGTTGTCATAAACAAACTTCACCTTGCAAGAAGAATGAAATTCTTCTAAATACCAGCATATAGAAATACAGAATTTGAATTGTTTTTTGTGGTTTGCTGAAATAAATTTCAATGTCCCTGAATAGGAATTTAAAATTGATTTTTTTAATTTTCCAAAGAGAGTTTGGCGAAGTTAAAATGAGATATTTCATCCATAGTAGTCTAGATTAGCCAAGCATGATCTAGCTAACTGGAAGGACTCGAGTTCAAATCCATCCTCAGCCACAGAAACTCACTGGGTGACTTTAGGCCAGCTACTCTCAATCCATTCATCCTCACAGAGTTGCTATTGCAGGAAAAAAATGTGCTTTGGGGAGGAAGTGCTTTGTAGGCCACATCAAATTCTTTGAGAAAAGATTGAAAATAAATTAACAAATAAATAAATTTATTTCCAAACAGAATAGAATTTTTAAGACTGACCTTACTAAAGAAGGAGAGGAATAAGATTTCAATCTTCTGATAATCTATAATAAAAAAAACCCCAGTGTTTAGAAAGATATGTGAATAGTAGTGATTATTTAAATACTGTGTGGCATTTTGTCTTCTTTTTCAGGTTGGCATGGTTTGTTTCGTTTCTTTTGTTGTTGTTGTTACATTTCTTCATTTTGACAGAGAAGTGTTGTTTTTTAACATAGATGGCATTGGAAGTATTTGCTATTGAAATCATACTAGGAGTCTTTGGTATTTCCTGAGAGACTTGATCTCAGGTAGGAAGAGCTAGCAAAAAGTTGTGTCAGATTATCTTTCTTGCTCTTCAGCTTTGAGTCTCTTGCATATGCAGCTGCTGTGATTGATTCTTCTCCTGCTAACAATTTTCTTTTAATATGACCCATGTCCTGTGTCATTTTTTCTAGTTCATCATCATGGGAGTAAAATGTTACGTTCGGAATCAAACTCTTCAATTACCACTCAGCCTACTATAGGTGGGCAAATCCCTCTCTTTGTCTCTCCTGCTCTTATTTTCTTTTCAATTTCCTTCTCGCTCTGCTTCAGTATATATCAAAATCTGTTTTAACAAAACGCTTCACGTATTGCAGTTTTAGCTTAACACTCGCTGCACTGGGCTGGTGCTTGAGAGCTTGCCTCTAAATTTAAATAATGACTTTGAGAAAATGTCTCAAAAGCCATTGCTGCTAACCCAAAGAGGCATCAAACGCTAAACATGTTTACGCGTCTGATCCTTGTGCATTGTCCTCTCATATTATAACAGCATTCCGTTGGTATTTAACATCCAAACCCTTCCTTAGAGTTTGGGAGTTTCTATTTGCGTTGCATGTTACCAAACTGTATGATTTCTAGTTTGGAATTAATATGGTTTACCCTTTGCTCTCTCTTGTCTGCTTATCATAGCCAACATCTGTTTCTGAATCACCCAAGAAGCAATAGCATTAGTTGAGTGGGTCCTCAGGTTGTGTCTGTGCCTCAGTAACCAAATAGCATGTTGAGCCATTCCATTATCATGCTGATTTATGTTGACCATGGTTCATCTTTGCTGGCCTAGAGCATTAGATGCGCACATTTTACCAGTGAATTCTTTTCTTTCAAACGCATTACTAATGTGTTTGATTTGTTTGGCTTACTTGTTGAGACTTGGCAAGGCAATGGTGTGTGGAAGAGGAAGGGGAAGCAAATGATCAGATTCCTAATTTATCTTTTTTCATTCACTGTAGCAAAAGGGAGGACAAACATGGAGCTCCGAGAGAAGTTCATGTTAGCAGATGGGCCTTCCCAAAGTATGGCTGCCTTCCGATCAAGAGGACGTCGATCACGGCCTTCTTCGAGGGGTGCTTCTCCCAACAGATCCATGTCTATATCCAATCAACCTGCTCAAGGAACTCCAGTTTCAGCTCTTGCTGCTAGCACACCCAAGGTACAGTTTGAATAATCTTTGATAAGACTTGATCTACATTACAATAATATTTAATGTTACTTAATAGGATTGAGCCCAACTGAACATCAGTTAGTAGCAATTTAGCTGCCTTAAAACCAATAGGGAGATTTTAGTTATATTTTTTCCAAAGACTCTAACAAAGTTTTTTATTGTTTCCTCCTCTCCCCTGCCTTACAATATGCAGCGGTCATGCAAGACTGGGAAAAAACATGTAAGCCATTTAGACCACAGAACCAACTTGTTCAAGGAGTGAAACATTGACACCCACCCGCCCACCTACCCCTCCACCATTGCATTTTATAAAACACACACAATCCTTTTCCATACAGAATGCTTGTCATCACTTGTCCCTGCTCGGTTTTGATGTCTTGTTTTGGACTTTTACTGTGAGATTCATTCTTCATAACCTGACTGTTCCATTTCATGACATTGTTTTCCAACAACTGTTCTTCATATTGTGATTTGCCATTGTTTCATACAGACACCCCAACCTTTAACACGCAACTATGGTAAACCATGGTTAATAAACAGCAAAACGTCATCTCCTTGTAAACCATCAGAGTGCTCTGAATATCAAGTATCATCCACAGAGGTACAGTAATGGACAGAATTTTTTTTTTAGTCTAACCACATTTCCTTCACTAAAACTATCCTGTTAGCTAACAGTCATTTCCATTCCTTATCAACTGTGCTGTACCTTCCATATTAATGCACTCTATTTGTTATCACTCTTCTGTCCATCCCCCCCCCCTTTTTTTAACTTGTAAATTAATCAATTGTTGGAAGTTTGTTTGACTCCTATTTGGGCCTTGCTGAGCATGTAGTCCTTGTCAAATGATAATTGATTTTATACAAGTGAAATTTATAGATTTGTATAAATTTATATATAAAATCTTTGTTAACAATAACAGATATCTTCATTCCTATGTTTGACAGTAAGTTAGTTAAATATAATTTTATTTGATTCTATCTCATTGATATCAAGACTAATTGGTTCTTTTAACATTGCAATCTAATGTTATTTTGCTTGTTGGAAGGGTAAAATGTGCATAAGTTTAATTATGGTCTTTAAATAATTTAACCTATCCAACACTTCAGTTTAAGTCAGGAAATTTATTAAATTTAAAATGTCTGGGAAAATCTATTAGCAATATAATTTGCAAAATTCTAAAATGTGCAGTGATAAATTTAAATTGGAGGTGTTCTAGCCTCAAATTTCACATACCCTCAAGTGGCCTCTAGCTAGCCTTCATCAACTTGATGCTCTCTAGATGATTTGGAAATCCACCCCAACACCTTCCTGCTGAATGAATATTAGAGCTTTGTAATCATTAGGTTATGTGACACCAATTTGGGAGATTATTGTTAGCGTGTCACTCCAGAAAAAAAGATTTTCCTGCAGGGTAATGTTTCAATTCCCAGAATTGGAGTGGCATGTCATGGATTGGCCCATGGAGTACAAAAAGTCCTTGTTCTTACAACATGAAATTTTCCATCTCATTTGTATCATTTAGAAAAGGAATGGGGAGGAAATCCATCTTTTGCCCTGACCAAGATGAGTCAGAACTTAATGAGTTCATCTGCCAACCATATTGATTTACCAAAAGGCATCTTGAACAAGGATCTCATTTTGACCCTTTAATGAATGAAATGTATTAACTGATTTAAATAATTACGTACTTCAAATTATGCAGAATATATTAATTTAAACCATATAATTTCTACTAAATATGATCTCATATAATAATAACATTTCTGTATAGATTATTACAGCAATTAGAACAGAAAAAATACCAGATTATTTCTGCTGATTTAAGTATAAAAGTATATGAAATATGAATTATTGTCGATTTTTAAATACAGGTAGTCTTTGACTTTTAGCAACTGTTCGAAATTATAGTGGGTCTGAAAAAACTGACTGACAACCACTCCTTACACTTACAATTATTGTAGCATCCCCATCAGGGATGGGTTCTACTTACCTTCGTTACTGGTTCGCAATGGGAGCATGCGCAGAGCATTGGTGATAACATCGGGTGGGTGGGCAGAGCCTTCCGCTGCCATTACTACCGGTTCTAAGAACCAGATAGAACCGTCAGGAACTCACTGCTGATCCCCGTGGTTCATGTGCTAAAAATTCAGTCACTTGGCAACCGGCTTGCATTTACAACAGTTGCAGAATCATTTGTGATCGCCATGTGTGACCTTCCCAGCTGGCTTCCGACAAGTATGGGAGAAGCCAGCTTTTCTTAACAGCCACATGATTTACTTAACTGCAGTGATTCGCTTAGCAAGTGTGGCGAAAAAGGTCATAAAATCAGGCACAACTCACTTAATCACTTTGCTTAACAATGAAACTTCTGGTCCCAGTCATAAAGTGAGGAATACCTGTACTCCATTCTATTTAGTCATGTTCTTAGCCAATAGCTAACTATAACACACACAAAAAACTTACTTCAACATATTGAACTCGTTGGAAAGCTTTAATTGGCAAATATTCCCACGATTACTGGTAAACTATATTGAATGTCATATTCGGAACAGAAGAGGGAAGCTGCAAAAATTAAGAATTCTAAACATTGGTGAAATTGAGCATTAAATTGTTACCTCACATTGAAAAGTATTTATATCACCTTCAATATTACTATATTCATGTCACACTAAACCATATTACTTTGGAATACAAATGAACAAAATAACTCCTTCTATCAACTGGAGTGTTTAAAGAAACCAACGAAGAAATTTCTGTGATTTATTTAGCCTGTGGTTCATATTGGGAAGTCTGGCTTCTATTTATTCCCTCCCTAAAAGATCAGAGGGTTCCTTTGAATTCCATCAATTTAGGCATCTTGCTTCTTGATGTTTAACATTAGGAAGAGAGTTTATGATATCACGTCCCAACACTTTTTATACATAGACAGTAAGAGTGTTGTAACATTTAATTCACTTCTTTTCAATCTCCAAGCAAAGACACAGATGGTACATTATGTCATGCCTCCATGTGCAAGGTTTTATACTACCAATAGCATGCTGGAGTGGATGGGATTTCAATTTCTACACAATGTTTTGAGTTACACTGGCCAGAACATAATGTGATGCCCGCTGGTGGATAATGGGACCAGTGGTGGGATTTCCTTCCCTTCCCTTCCCTCACTCTGCTCACCCGCACCTCATCTGCACATGTGTAGTAGGCGCGTGTTACGTCAGGTCGGGTGGGCGGAGCCTCCCACTGTTGCCGCTACCAGTTCACGCGATCCGGAGACAACCAGATGAATCCCACCACTGAATGGGACTCATCCATAAATATAACATTTCAGATTATTTTAATTACTGTTCATGGACAGTATCTGCATTTAATCATTTTTAGGGTAAACCCATTGATACCAATGCAACTTTTAAGTCATTCACAATTAATCAAGTTCCACTAATTTCAATACATCTGTGCTAAGTCTTGATCCAATAAAATGGATTTGCATTTTGGTAGATGTTAATTAAATATGTTAACTAGAAATAAATCTGGAGGGTGCTATATGTTTATCCATTTTGATTAGGACAGGTAGTCCTCGACTTATAACCATTTCTTTAGTGACCTTTCAAAGTTACAATATTACTGAAAACAGGTAACTCATGATGGTTTTCACACTTAGGACCGTTGCCGCATTCCCATGATCACATGAACAAAATTCAGATGCTTGGCAACTGGCATGAATTTATGACAGTTGCAGTGTGCTGGAATCACGTAACTCACCTTTTGTGACCTTCTGACAAGCAAAGTCAATGGAGAAACGATGTTACTAATTTAACAACTGCAGTGATTTGTGTAACAACTGTGGCAAGGAAGGTTGCAAAATGAGGCAAAACTCACTTAACCATCTTGCTTAGCAACAGAAAATTTGGGCTCAATTGAGGTCATAAGTCAAGGATTACCTGTATTGATCCAGCAAAAATACTAAAATAGATGAAAGAATACATTTATGCATTATTGGATCCTGCTGCCAGAAAGGAACAATATTTGTCTTTGTTTACATTCACAGTCCTGCAGACTCTCCGGTCCTTGGGCCGTATGCAGGATGTAAGAGATGGGTTGTAAAGACTCAGCGGGCTTCTGAGAAAGGCTTTTGAAACCTCTAGTCTTCCATCTTATGGGCTCAGTTACGCTGCTATACGGTAGTTTTTGTGACAGAAAAAAAATAGCTGCATCATAAACAGTAATAAATGTAAATACACTATGAGCTTTCAAGAGCTGTAATTGACTTCTCTGAAATCTGATCCTAAACTGGTAACCATGTATATCTTGATATGTAAGAATTATTTGTTCATATACTGTAGTCCCATCAGTGTGTATAGTAGTTTGATACATTGTGCAGACAACAAGAGGCAAGTCCCTATCTCAAGAAGGCAGCAATAAATACAGTCTCTCTCTCTCTCTCTCTCTCTCTCTCTCTCTCTCTCTCTCTCTCTCTCTCTCTCTCTCTCTCTCTCTCTCTC
>JANHFK010001173.1:729843-741695 GCA_036250565.1 Sibynophis collaris
AGCAACCAAAATGATTACGGGACTGGAAGCTAAAACATATTAAGAACGGTTAAAGGAACTGTAGACTAGCATGGCTAGTCTAGAGAAGAGAACACCACGGGAGACACAATAGAGGTCTTCCAATATTTGAGAGGCTGCCACAGAGAGGAGGGTCAAGTTATTTTCCAAGGCACCTGAGGGCCAGACAAGGAAGAATGGATGGAAACTGAACAAAGAGAGATTCAACCTAGAAATAAGGAGAAATTTTCTGACAGTGAGAGCAATCAACCAATGGAACATCTTGCCTTCAACAGTTGTGGGAGCTTCATCACGGGAGAGACTTCATCCAGAAGAGACTGGACTGCCATTTGCCAGAAATGGTTAGACTAGATGACCTACAAGATCCCTTCCAACTCTGTTAATCTATATCTATCTAGATTGACCCACAAGCCAGTTAGATGACACAAAAGGCAGGTTGGAATAAAGCAACCATAAACAAATACAAAGTATAATAAAATAAACATGTGATAAACACAAATAATGCCCATTTAGTGTAGTGGTGAAAGTGCTAACCTAAAAACCAAGAAGCCTAGTCCTTTCTCAGGCAGGAAAGCTGGCTGGATAATCACCAGGTGATGGTGAGTTCTAGCCCCACCTTTGGAACAAAAGTCTACCTGTATTGACTTTGGACCAGTAGCTAGTTCCTACCAGTTCTATCCGGTTCTTAGAACTGGTAGTAATGGCAGCGGAAGGCTCCACCCACCCGCCCAGATGTCATCCCCGACACTTCTGCACACATGCACACTCCCGTTGTGAACCGGTAACGAAGGTAAGTAGAAACCCCCCCTGCTTTGGACCTAAATGGCATCCACATGTTGAACCTGATACCTGGTGATTGTTGGTCAATTACATGAATTAGAGACAAAACAAACACAGTTGATCGCAAAGCAGAGAGACCCACAGCTATGCAAGATTCTGAAACGGTTCCATTTCTCACCAACTCCTGAAAACCGCCGTTCTCTGTCTCCAATGATAAATGTGGGTTCCAAGTTATTTATTTATATACTTGATGCTCAGCATGCAAAAATGTATACAGGCTGGAGAGGAAGCATTTCCTTTCTGACTGCCGATCACATCTGCTTGAGCAGGTTCTAATTTAGCAGCCCACAGCAAGCATTTACTAAACTAATTAACAACAATTTATATACTAGCACTTTGTAAATTACCCATTAAGTCCCAGGATATCTTATACATCCAGCCCTCCCTGCTCCTGCAGTTCTACACAAAATTTAGCATTTATGCAAGGGAAGCGTTTCTTGTTAATTGCTCCAATTATACATATATATATTTATTTAAAAAACTGCTTTAGTTTGGTTCTAAATTTGCTTCCTAAATTTCTCACCTGCAAAAAGTCTGAACCTGTTCTTCTTTGTTAATTCTGTGACTGTCAAAATGGGTCAACGCTGCATAATTTCCACCACCACCCTGCCCTTAAATCCAAACCGAAACATCTGTCATCATTTTTTAATTTATGACCATTGCAGTAATCATTCTTACACTCCTCTGATTTTGAACAATAATATTTATTGAAACATAAACCATTTCCTGTCACGTTCAAAAGGCAGATGTGATAAATTTCTACTAAAGGTATGAACTTTTAGAGCAAGGGTGTGCAACTTTGCCCACTTTCAAACCTGGGGACTTCAACTCCCAGAATTCCCCAGCCATCAATTGAAACCCACAGCTCTGAAGGTGGCCAAGTGTTGCTCACCTATGCTTTAGAGGCGTGATGGCAAACCTATGGCACGCGTGCCAGAGGTGGCACACAGTGCCCTCTCTGTGGGCACGTGAGCCATCACCCCAGTTCAGCTCTGCTGCACATGCACATGTGCCTCCTGCCATCCAGCTGGTCTTTGGGTCTCTGCCATGCATGTGAAGGGGTGGGGATTTTCAACATTAAATTGCTGCTACATAAGAGTTAATGAACTTCAATAGGGGTTGGACTTAGACTATTTGTTGGGACATAATGATTCTAGGCTGATGGCTTGCTTAACTCCACCCACAACTCTGCCTGCTCTTCTACATCATCCATTGAAAGCAGGCTCAGGAGGTAAACCCTTGTTCCAGTTTTGCTGTCTTTGATGCAAGTCAGGAAGATTAAGGATGGAAGGAGGGTGAAGTTTCCTTCTAAGCCTGAGAACACGGGATGTAAAAAAAATATTCATCTTATTTTGGGGATGAGTATTGTGAGTGGTTACAATTCATATTTGTCTCTCGTACTAGCTGCTGATATAGTTTCAAGCCAGGAGCCAGAACTGATAACTCACAAAGAAAAGTGAGTCAGATCTTTACAGCTGCTACATCTTTTCAGTGTGACAACTGACTCACTCACAGAATTACACACTATCTCTCAATCACTGATGCTGTTTTCTCTTGAAAAATCTACCCCCCCTTCTTTAAAAATAGCTCTATCAAGCAACTGTGACTTTTACACATTGCCATATGTTGGCATAAGTTCTATCTGTGAGGTACTATGAAGAACATAAATGTAAGATGCTCAATCTTCCAAGGCATGGTGGTCCCAAAGGTGCTTTTGAAAAGGCAACTGGACTTCTGAAGAACTGAAGAAGCTCCTTGGACGAGAAGCAAAACATTTTCAAGAGGAAAAAAAACCCCAAGAAAACCCAGTTGCCCCTTGAAAAGCACCTTTGGGGCTATAAAGAACATACATTTATAGAACGTAGGGGGAAAAAAAATCAAACCATGAGTTTTCTATCTGCGCTGTGAAACTGACTAACAAGGATGGTGAAATTGATTAGACTGGATTGAGGATTATGTGGAGAATGGCCAAAGAGTTAAAGGAAAGAATGTCAGTAGAAAAATAAGACTGATTTTCCAAGGAAGTTTATTCAATTGAGGCAAGGGGGAAGGAAGCAGAATTATTTGAATCTGTGCATTTTCAGAAGGAAAAGTGGGCTAAGGAATTGATCTACATCGAAGCAACTGGTGGTATCTGAAGTTGTAATGCTCAAGACAATCTGAACAATGGCAAGCAATTGTGGGGTCTGACTTGTTTTCTTATTGGCCAACTTCTATGCAAAGTCCTGAGGAATTATAGGATCCTTGGAGCTCTCTGAGCTTGGTGATTTTCTTGCCAATGTTTCACTACCAAACTAGGTAACATCATCAGTGCATTACCTAGTTTGGTAATGAAACACCTGAAAGAAAAGCTCAGAGGGCACCAAGGATAGCACTGTTCAACTCTGTCCTACAAATATTCTTTTCTATTGTTACTTGAAGAATTAAAGGTGCCATTGCTCTCCATTTCTTCAGCGTCACCCTGCCTCTCTCCCCCTGTCCCTGATATAGTCTTCCCATCAAGCACGTCTGTTTGCTTCTCAAAGGAAACCGGCATCATGCAAATCAAAAATAACAGCACCACCCAGGAGATGTCTTCCAAGAAACTGCCCAAGATGACAACAACATTCCTGGAGCGATATAGCAATTGACAGCATGTGCCACCGATGTCCATCTGGTCCCTTATAGAGAGGAAGAAAAACGTAATTAATGCTGTCAGATCTGCTGTAGCTTCCTTACCGCTCCTTCGCATTATTAGGATTAATTTGTGCCAACACCTAAAGAAATCACGAAATGGAGCAAGGCAACGGGAAAGAACAGATGTGTGCCTTGATTATTACAGAAAAATCAAGACAGCACATTGGTAAGAATAAGAGTTCTGATAAAGAGCTCTCTGAATTAAACTTCTGTGATTCCAAATGAAGGCAACCCACCCACCCCCTACTTCCAAGGCAGAAGACAACCCAGATTTAGAAGCAGCAGAGATGATGAAGACATTGCTAGGTGAGAGGAGAGAATTCTTCATAGAGGCTGTACTCCCGTAACATGCATATAAGATGCTTGCTGGATCTTCCATCACTCTAACGAGCAGTTCTTTAACCAAATCCTCAGGCAGGGAATTAAAAAAAGATTCCTAGAGATTGGTGCTCAAACTGACATGGAGCTATTGGCAAAAATAGATCTTCAAGTTGATTGGCAAAGAACAAAAGGATTTTGCAATTTGAAAAGTATCTGTCAGTGAGTTTGACCCAACGCTCAAGATTTGCATTGTTAGATTCCATGGCCAAATACGAGCATTTCCATTTCCCTATCTTGAGAGGACATGTCCCATCCAGTGAAGACCCCATGACCTGGATGACTCAGAATCTCCATAGACAGTGAAAGCATAATGTTTTGTTTGGTTGTCAACTATGTGCCTTTCTTAGGCTTAAATACTTAATATCCCTACTTGAAAGAACAGCCCACCAGGCTATCAATCTCAGATTGTCCTATTTCCTGTTGGGCTCCAATCAGTATAGGTAGTCCTCAACGTATAGCCACCACCGAGCCCAAAATTTCTGTTGCTATTATAGTAACACAGTTGTTCAGTGAATCGACCTTCCCCATTGACAAAAGGTGATCACATGACCCTGGGACACGGTGACTATCAGATGTGCCTCCATTCAGGACTCAAGAAAGGAAAAAAAACCAACTCCATCTTTGTAGAGAAAGATACTTTTATTGAACGTGAACTGGTAGCGTCAAAAGGAAAGCAAGATCTGAGGCTAAAGCAGTGGTGAAATCCAATTTTTTTTATTACTGGTTCTGTGGCCGTGGCTTGGTGGGTGTGGTGTGGTTTGGTGGGCTTTGCTTAGTGAACATGGCAGGGGAAGGATACTGCAAAATCTCCATTCCCACCCCACTCCAGGGGAAGGATATTGCAAAATCTTCATTCCCACCCCACTCTGGGACCAGCCAGTGATGGTATTTGCCAATTCTCCAAACTACTCAAAATTTCCAGTACCATTTCTCCAGAACCTGTCAGAACCTGCTGGATTTCATCCCTGGTTCAATGGCATTGTCTCCCAGGTGAACAACAGACATCAAATGATAATTTTCCTGATAAAAATAAATGCTGCCATTCTTTGTAGGATGGTTCAGCGGTATATCATGCATTACTGTTAGCTGAGGTTTATTCTCAGGTAGTATTAATTTGCAGCCTTTAATGGCTGTTGTGACAGAGAAAGAAAGAAGCCCCTGTACAACTTGGCCTTGCTTAAACTGATACTTGAAAAGATTTAAATGTGAAAGCCACCAGCCAGAGTGGCTTTGGAGAAGAGGAATCATAAAATGTTTCATATGTTTGTAATTCTTGGGAATCTACTCAGAGTTTCTGTTTATAAGAGCCTGGACCAAAATAACAGCTGATTTACCAGTAGTTACGCATCAAGAAATAAAGTTATTGAAGAAGGCCTGCTAGGCTATTGCGGCTTTCTTTTGGAAAGCAAATTGAAAGGTTGCTAAGATTGTGCTAGTAAAACCTCAGTTGAACATTATGGTGACCATCTGCAACTCATGTTCATTTTTCTGCTGACAGAAAAAAAGGGCTGTTTTCTTCTGAGTCAAATCAATAGCCCATACTTGCCAGTATTGTCAATGGCTTTAGTGATCATGGGATCACATGGGACATACAGGAGTCCTTCCAAGAGGACAAAGCACTTCTTCCAAATTATTTTTGAAATTTGTTCAGCTTTATCCTTCACAAATCAATATTTTCCAACCAGAATCCTGCTTTTGTTACTGATTAAAGAAATCAGTAGCTTAAAGGGACTCCAGAGGATGGTAGAGAACAGGAAGGCCTGGAGGAATGTTGTCCATGTGGTCACGATGGGTCGGACATGACTGTGCAACTAACACCAACACCAAAGAAACTTATTTATTATGGTCCAGCTATTAATATTTTTTTTGAAGTTTTTTATTAATAATTCAAATTTTAAAAACAATGGACATGGTTTGACATCTCTGGTTTCTAACATTTCCATCTAATTTGAATTAATACACAATATATTTCTTGATCTATATACAAGTTTACATTATTTCTTACATGTCAAGTATACAACGTAATTCCTTCTAAGCAACTATATGCATATCCAATAAACCTATCTCTCACAAGTTTAACATACATTGACATATACATTTCTAGACATTCACTACACCTTCTTCTTGGCATTCTTCCTCTTATCTAGCCATTCATAAAATTTAGTCCAGATTTCATAGTAGGTTGATTCACTTTTATTTTTCAGTTCCAAAGTGGGTCCAACTTTTAAACTGATGTTGATGTTATTTGCTGAATTCTGAAAAAACATATACATGTATTAAGATGTTAGACACAATGGAATGCATTAGCATAATGGCACACCCAGAATGCCATGGCATATTCCACCACCACCACCACCACCAGGTTTTGGAATACCTAAACTAGAGTAGGCTGCTCATTTATTAACCAGATTTTTTTCCACTCCCAGAGAAGAGGAAGGGGGTGAGAAGGTCTTTGCTTGGTGGTCTGGAAAAACAAAGATATCTCGTTTCATTTATTTCTCTTTCCTTTCCTCTTTCTCTTTGGAACCCAGCTAGTCGATAGGGATGAAAGTAATTAATGCCGCTTGCCCTTTTTTAAGGACTTCCTGCAGCTTTCTTGTACTTGGCATCCCATACACAGCATCCAATTGCAGCTTTTGGTACGGCTGCCATTATTCCTTTACCCCAGCAGATGTGACCAGCTGTTGGATCTTTCCTCAGCTCTTCTCTCCACATCATCTCCCCACCCTCCATTGTTGCATCATTCAATTTTATCAGGCTCAGTTTTGAGCAAACGTCTGGCAATCCCCAGAGGACACACCCCCCCCCCTTCCACCTCCACTTCCCGAATCAATTGAATGGCACTCCAGGAATTGCTTACGATAAAGAGAGTAGTAAATAGGAAACCTGTTTACTATTTATTATGGATAAGGTCTCACAGCCTCCATCTTTGTGCCGGCTCTCTGCTGAGGTAGCCTGAAGCTGAAGGCCAAAATGACTTTGTCAAACACCGTCTCATTGAGCTGCCTTTGCATTAAGCTCCAGATGGATGAATCTGTACATTGTATTAAATTGTAAAGCATGATTTAAAAATGGCAAAAGCTGCCTGATACGCCATGTTATGTCAGAACCAATGAAACTGTAGAAGGGCTTCAGTCCACACATCTCTTCAGCCACAAGAGTGGAAAACAGGTGTTTTGCTCTTGGCCAGATCTCTGTTGATCAGGCTGGAAAAAACTCTTTTAACCAAAAGGCCAGGAATCAAGAAGGTCTCGTTGTAATTTGTAAATGTTTGTCTTCTGCCTAGTAAGTGGTGTCAGGTCTGATAAATTAAAATCCCTTTGGTATGACTCTAAGAGCTCCAATTATTATTGGTATTTGGATGGACTTTTTCTTCCAACTTAAATGTCTTTCAACTTCAATATGCAAATCCTGAGATTTTGTTACTCTTCTATTTGTTTTTTTTTTGCCAGTAAGACTGTCTTCTGATACTGCTACAGCTATGAATCATACAAAAGTATGAAGCCGTACTTTTTTTCCCCTTTTTACTAATAGCAATGTGTGGTATGTGGTGTTTGAGGAGTCTGCCAAAATATAGTTTACGTTCCCACAAGATGTTAAGCTCCTCTTTTTCTAAGACTTTTTCAGGTGTGTGCTCCAAGAAATTTTTGTTAACTGCAATCCAATTTTCTTCCAAAATTTTTAGAAACTTAGTAATTCTTTAGAAAAAGAAATAACACCCACTACTAGATGGCCTCAGAATAAAGTAGTGTTTCATACAGCAAGCCTAACCCTAGCCCTTTGTTGTCTCCTGGTGGTTATTGAGAATATTGCAGTCTGGTAAAACCTTCCTGTAGATGCCAACGGTGCCAGGATCCCTCTCCTTTCTGCTTATGTATCTATAGAGTTGCTCCGGAAAGTATTTTTAACATCAGCAACCATCTGCTAAAAAGGAGATTTAAAAATCCCACAAACCTTCTTTAGAATATTTTCCCAGGAAAAGCCACATGTAATAAAGGAAAATCTCTACTTCTATCTTCATATTGTTTCCCACACAATACTTGGATGCCCTCTATGGGCTGCTCTGAACAGAGCCCCAGCAAATAAAACCAAATTTTGGGTCCTGCCTATTATTCAGGCAACTGCCTTAATATTGCCTATCCTCCTCACAAAATGTAACAGAAGCAACAGAATAACAGAGTTGGAAAGGACCTTGGAGGTTTTCTAGTCCAACTTTCTGTGCAAGCAGGAGACCCTAGACCATCCTGGACAAATGGTGGCCCAAAATCTTCTTAAAAGCCTCCAGTGATGGAGTACACACAACTTTTGGAGGCAACCCGTTCCACTGGTTAATTGTTCTCGAGTGGTGAGCATAGTGAGTATAGAAATACAGGTAGTCCTTGATTTAAAACCATTTGTTTAGTCACCATTCAAAGTCAGAACAGCACTGAAAAAAGTGACATGACAATTTTTCACACTTACAACTGTTGCAGCAACCCCATGGTTAGGTGATCAAAATTCAGATGCTTGGCAACTGGTTCATAAGCAACAAGAAAGCATATATTATCAATAAAAACAATAAATGCGAGACAGGATTATTTTTTCCATTTACCAATTATTTTTGAACACCCTATAAAACAGTAATAATTCATATAACATCATAAACTTATGGTATGCATTTTAAAATCATAATTGCATCTCTAAAATATATTACTCTTTCAAAAACAACATCAGAAAAAAAATTTGCTACAGTATTTTGGACAAAAGGAGGGTTGGGATTAAGGTTAGGTTTTAGTTGAGGTTTAGGGTTAGGGTTAGGATATTTTAGATCAGGGGTCACCAACCTTTCGGACCTCAGGGACCACTAAATTCATAATTTTAAATTCTGCAGACCACTAATATGATCTGCCTAATAACTGGCTGGGTGGGCGTGGCTAGGTGGCCATGTGACTGGGTGGGCATGGCCAACTCGATGTCATTCGCATTGAGGGGCGCCTCCCCGGCCTCTACTCACTCCTTCCCTGCCAGCCACTCCTCATCTGCCCACCCGGGCTCCTTAGGGCCCCAACAGGAAGCAGTTGTTGGAGCTAAGCAGCCACCACGAGAAAGAATTGGCAAAACATCAGGCTCAGTTCAAATTGGATCAGGCTGAGAAGGAGGCTCAGCAGAAGCAGCTCACTGAGGACTATGAGCATAGGCTTTCCAAGCAGAGGGAAGACCTGCAGGAGTGCAAGGCCAGGTACCAGCGCCTGCAGGCTCAGCAGGCTGAGATGGTCAGCCAGTTCCAGGCCATGATGCAGTCCCACTGGAGCAAGGCCCTCTGGCTCTTCACCACCAGCGGTGCTTCCCTCCAGCCTTCGGCCAAAGCCCTGCATCAGGAGGCTGAAGCAGACCCCGAGTTGGAATTTCTGCCCCCCTCTACCCCCCACAAAAAGACCCTGAAGGGGAGACTCTGCAGCAATACAAATGTTCATTGCATGTATCCAGCCCAGGGACTGTAGTTTAAGGACCCCTGATTTAGTGCGATATAAAAAATGCAAATATTTTTTCTGTGGACTACCAAAATTTTCTCGTAGACCACCAGTTGGTGACTGCTGGTTTTGGTCAATTTATAGGTGTATAAATTTTGGTCAATTTATAGGTGTATAAATAACCCAGTCTCAGTTTGCAAACTTGGTGGTGGTGTTTCTCTTCAAAAGCTGAACAAGGATAGATTCTTCATGAATCTCCATCATTTTGGTCCCTGTTTTTCAAGAAGACCGTGAGCCACACAGCCCTGCTAATTTTGATTTTTTTTGGCTGCAGAACAGGAGTGTCGTTCACCAGAAGTCACTAGATTTCACATAGTCCAAAGATGGTGAGGGGGGCATGTTTGAGAACCAATGAGCCAGGACTTTTACATTTTTCATGGCAACACAAAAATTTACATATTCTCTTACAAGAGGAGACAGCAGAAAGGAAAAGTGAGGATGGGTTAGGGTTAGACTCCTATGTAAATCTCCTGTGAAACAACAGCCTCTCATTATGATTATTTCACTTTTGCTGAATAAGCATAGCATCTCATCTTTATCTATGTTGGTTGAAGGTTTTGAACAGGTGTACCTGGCAGCTCATCTCCTCTTCCTCCTCCCTTGCCATCATCTCTTGTTGCCTCAATCTCTCTATTGTTTTGGGGGCATCAGGAGTAAGCTGGACAAGCCCTGGAGAAAAAATAGCAAAATAACTAGTACTTGTAAAGTTAAACTTTGAGTGGGATTAGTTGATTTCATTTTTAAAATGCAAAGATTTAAAATGCATAAAGTTATAATAATACTCACTTTCTTCCATTTGTTTGAGTTTCTTTTTCATTTTGCTGTTTTCCTCCACAATACGGGCTATATTGCTGGCAAGAGTTTTATTTTCTTCTTCCAGCTAAGATACAGAAATGAGAAGAAGCGTACATCAGTCATAGAATCAAAACAAGCAGACCAAAAGAGAAGCTTAAGACAGGATTGTAAGGGAATTGAATGACTTACAGCTGTTATTCTGGCATTCTTTTCAGCCAGCTCCTCCTGATGCCTTGCTGTTACTTCATGGATGTGCTCCCTCTGTTTTCTTTGCTGCGCCGCGGTATTTTGGCAGACACACCTGGCAAAAGGAGACATTTTGAACACCTTTGAGCAGAGGAGGTAAATTTACTCATAGTGTGATACTGTCTGAAGACTCTATTGCTATTAAAAAATAACTACAAGCCCTAGAAAGCTGTCTTCCCTAACCACTATTAAGCAACAATCCTCATGACATCACCTGAATTTTGCCTCTAGCCAGCTGTGGAGAGAGCTGAAGTTGCCTTTAGTTGGTCTGCTGTTAAAATGATGTTATAATGGCCCTCTTCTTCCAATATCAACCTTGTTGTATGAACAATTGACAGTGCCTCTGAGATAGTATTGGTGACAGCATGGTCAGAGGCTTGGATCCTCCCATCTCTAGTTTAGTGTAAGGTGACTCTGGCCCTCTGACTACTAATTATATGGATTTTAGGCAGCTGTTTGTGAATAGTCAAGAATTCATACGCAGTCAGTGGTATAAAAATACTATTAAATCAGCCAGTCAGTGCCAGCTTCTATCCATCTTTCTTCTGATAGAAGTTCTGGCCCGATTATCATAGAAGACTTTGGTACATATACTGTTCTGGAAGGCTGTCCTGTGCATGTGTTTAAATTGAAAATATTAACACAATTCACCAAGAAACCCTGAAAGAGGTTGTGCAAATATTTTTTTAAATATTCAAGTTAAAAAGTTATTCTAAAAGTTATTCTAAAATAATTTTACTTATTCCTAGATTCCTTTGATTCCTATTTTAATTCATAACTAAATTTAGTGTCATGTAACATGACATTACTTACATTACTTATGTCATGTTATCTGTCATATTATCTTTTTGAATTCTAAATCCTAGAGTCAGGCATGCAAGCTAACAAGTAAATAAATAAAACCGAAGATCTCTTACCTCAAAGAGGGCTTTCCCTGCATAATAGAGGAATGTCTCCATGATGGAAACAAAGTAAAACTTAATTAAGCTAAACTACTCCTACGCCCCGAGTCCCAATAGGGAGAGGGGCGGTATAGAAATAAAATTATTATTATTATTAATTAAATAAATATATTAAATATATATATAAAAAATAAATAGTTTGCAAATAGGTATAATATGAAGTAAATTGATGAATAAATAAATAAATATTGTAAAATAAAACAAACCTAAACTATGTAAATAAAGTTAAATAAAAATAAAAGCAATTTAACCAACCGATCTTCAAAGCACCCACACAGATATAAAAACTCTGGTGAATAGCTTTCATTTAGCCCATCCAAAAGTTTTAGTTACTTCTCCTTTGTGAGCTCATGCACCTGTCAGCAGTATTATGAGGCGTGACCTCATGAAGGAAAAGCAAAGCAAACTGATTAGCTGAATGAAT
>JANHFK010001173.1:768271-784114 GCA_036250565.1 Sibynophis collaris
CAAAAGATGGTGGGGGAAATCAAGTTAATTCTTTAAAATAGATATATGCATACCCATAAAAAGTAATACAACAACAATGTTCATGAGACAAGAGCAGAGAATGAATGCTGACATTTTGTATACAGGTAGGAAAAGATTCTTACAGAGTCAGCATGAGATAAAATATAAACACCTTTGTGGAACTGAACATTTTCACATGCAAAAATTCCTAAGCCACCTCACCTTGCTAGGCTCAGTCTTGGCACGGCACATTACAAACACAGCCATCTGGTTTCTGTCTTGTAGGTGAAGAGCATTTTTGCTTTTTCAAACAAACTGCCCATATGGCATTCACACTGCTTGTCTTAGCAATATAGGGAATCTCCTTGAAAAGTCAGGTCTTGATCAGTTAGCATTTCTCAGTCATTCCTCATATACCCACTACCATAATTAAATGTATGTCAGATAAAACATACATACATAAACCCCTAGTATAGCAGCAGTTTATTCATATTATAATCTCAATGAAATTGCATCTCAATTGTTTGGGAACAATGTATGGGAATTTTTTTGCAGTTTTTCAGTTACTGGGGAAAAATAACACTATTAAAGGCTTATTGGATCCTCTTGAAAACAAATGTTAAATGATGTAGATAGATTTGGTATTTTTTTATAGACAAAGATTCCAGATCTTTAAGAGCTGCAGAAATGAGCACATAGCTCTTATTGCGACATCTACATGTTGAGAAAAACCTGACCTTTGGATTTCTCTTGGCTATGCATTTAAAAGCACAATGTCCATATCCATAAGGTAAGGAGAAACTCTATAGCAATAGCACTTAGACTTATATATTGTTCCATAATGCTTTATAGCATTATCTAAGTGGTTTACAATGTCAGTGTATTGTCCCCAACAATCTGGGTCTTCATTTTACCAACCTCAGAAGGATGGAAGGCTTAGTCAACCTTGAGCCCCATCAGGATTGAACTCCAGACTATGGACAAAGTTAGCCTGCAATACCTCCTTCTAACCACTGTACCAACTCTAAATAGATATGTAATAAAACTCTAAATAGATATGTAATAAAATTCTAAGTATATACAATTTAGCAATAAAGCAAAGTAAACATTTTTAGTTGGATGTGCACCCACAACACATTTTTTCAGGAGTAACATTACTATTAGTTTTACAAGTTTATAACATTCATTCTGTATTCAAAATTTAACAATCAATCTGCATCTATTTTTCATCATGGTTGACCTCCTGGACAAGCTATTACATTTTTGCTTAACATATTGGGATGAGAAAATATTTTTGCATGACACAGCAAAATTGAGATGGCTGGAATAAAAATTGGAGCCTCTCCCATATGGAATAGGAGAACCTAAAGCAAGTGCCCCTAATGAAGCTAATGTTAGTTTCATTGAATCCGCTGATAGTAAGGACCTTAAGGACCTCATATGAGTCTTTTGATGGGCCACTTTAAAATGGTCACTTAAAATGGCAGATAAAAATCTTCACACTTGGAAGAGACTTTGGGCATGAGACCACAATAAGTGAAGTCTCACAATTCAATCAACCTTGCTGCTAAATGCTGATCTTCATAATGGCTGGAAATGTGTTTATGATTTTCTACCTCTAATGTCTTACAAGACAGCTGTTTGGTAAAAGCTGATGCTGCCAGCTGAGAGGCCAACTAGTTATCCTCTAGGAGCCTGCTCCTAAAATTGTGACTAATATTTTCTAAGGCTGTGCATGCTTGAAAAGAACTAACTCAAAGTTCATGCAGACGCATTACCTCTCTGCTATTCATTAAAGCAACCACCTTTTGTGTGGATGTGTCTTTCACTCTTTTTTTAAGGATCCCCAAAAACCCCATTCTTTAAAATTAAACTGGCTCTTGAACTGAAGAGCACTGATTTAATGAATAGCAGAGAGATTCTGTTCTCATGCTTGTGAGAGGTTTAAAGGATTCCTTCTGTGTCATTTTTAAAATGTCAGTTTTTAAATGTGCACAAACCTATTATTTAGGTTTAGTTTCAGAAACAAGTCTATATATTATATATTTTGAAAACTCATCTTTGACTTCTTCAACTTCTATAAGCAGTATTTGATGCAGACAGGCAAATTAGAGTTTGAAGGAGGATGAGAAAGTTGATGAATCTCATAAGGGGCAATTGTTTTGTGCTAAAAGCATGATTAGAGAATAATTAACAGAAAATAACTCAATGCACTTACTCAATGTAATCTCTGATGGGCAACATCAAGACAATTTTAAGACCCTAATATATATGGATAAGAGATTAATATTTCTGTATTAATGGCACCCAGTTTTCTCAATTTCCAGAGTCATTCTTCCTTCAATATCTAAAATAGCAATACATGATAAATATAGGCAAATCTCTTTCTCTACCAGCTTTGGGCTGTCAGCCCAACTCACGTCACAAAGTTGCTGTTGTGGAGAAAATAGGAGGAAGAAAGTGTATGAGATATTTTCATTGCTTTGAGTTATTTATAGTTATAAAAATAACAAAAAGGGATAAAACAAACAAACTAAATACTGCACAGAAGCATACTCAGTAGAATGCCATGATGCATTGGTTAATTGTTTGACGTGTTTAAAAATGTGACTGAATTTACTTGATCACTGTAAGATGTTCTACTTACACAGCTGAAAGTGGCTAATAATTATTTTATTGTTAGTAGCTTTATGGCTAGTGCTCTTCTTTTCATTTTCCAGGAGTAGATAAGGCTGCTATTACATTCTTTCCTGCTCAGCAGCAATTCATCATAGAAGAATGTTACACAGATTCATCCCTCCAATTTGCCCCCAAAAGCAACTAGATCTTGAAATGGATGACTTTTTGCAAGCATTGTTCCTCATTTTTAAAACATTTGATAGAAACATTCAAAAAGACCAATTAGCTTAGTACAACTTTCAGTTTTTCTGCTTATATGCCACATTTCTTCAAATTAAAGTAAATTAAAAGGCATTTTGTGAGGAACATGAAATAATATAATAAGTGATGTGGATGATGTACTAATAGACAGGAAGTTTTCTTAACTTCATTAACTGCATTGTTCATTTTTTCTCATCAGAACCATGGGAGTGAACAATTGCAAATTTTAAGTGTAAGTCGATGAATTTGTGCATATTGGTAAATGTTTATTAAAGATGGAAAATGATGGAGTAAATTTAAGCCATCTGAAAGCTTATAGAAAAGCTTATAGAAAAGTAGTAAATGCTATGAAATCTATTGTGAGGAAATATTTGTCAAGAAAAGCAAAAATTGGCTATGTATGAAAACATGATTTTGTCAGTTTATTAGGTACATCAGGAGAAACACAGGTAAACTGAGAGCAGCAATCTGTGCTGTAAAATTGTATGCATTAAAGCAAGAAGAGATAAAGTTGGGAATGAATGGATACTGAATGAGTATGGAGTGAAAAATGTCTGGTTGCAGTGAAAACAGGATGAGATTTGACATCAACAGATGAATATTATCCTTGCCATTTATTTTACCTAGCAGCCTTGTGCACATTCCTAAATGGATTGTGACATATTTTATTTGTTGTTGTTTTTTGTTGTTGTTCTGAACTTCACTCGTGGAAATAAATATTTTACCTGAAATGTAATGCATGCATGAACATCTTACTAGCTCAGTCAGAACTCATCACTTGTTCCTATCATAACAACTCTTGGCAGTCAAAAATGACAATTTGTGTAAATCAACTCTAACCATTTCTATCGCACCCCTGTAAGATGTCAACCAAACTAAAGTTTTCTAGATAGAATCGTATGTCAATGAACATTCTTTAAAAAAAAAAAAGAGTTCAGTAATTGATGACAGTCAATGACAGTCACTCTAGTCCGTCTAAAACAGATAATGCCATTCATGAATCAGGCATCCTTTACTTCAGCTACAAGGAAAACACACATGGCAGTCCAGAGGCTTTAGAGAAACGTTGTAAAAAAAGGAGAGGATATTGTGTTTGATCAGCATGCCAATGTTTATCAACCTCCCAAATTTTGTCCTGCTGCCAGCAATACCAGTGATCCTGGCTAGAGTAGGATGCACAATCTTTTTTCTCTAGCAAATCAAAGATAGAAAATTGCACATATCCAAGCACAGAATTACTCATTACACATACAGTCATTCATGATTACAGTATGGTTTTTCCTTCTATATTCATCAGAGTAGTTTTCGTGCCAGATTGACAGGAAACAGCAAGACAGATTTTTTTTTCCAAACTTCTAACCAGTAACTGATTATATAATGTGTTTACTATGAAAGCTTTTAGTCCTAAGGGCTATAATTTAGTCATATGGTCTGAAAGTTAAGCAATATACAGTTCCACCTCCTCATTATAGGTATACTCTCTTTCCTTCTTTCTCATGTGTCTCTGTTGAACTTTTCCATGTGTTCTTAATATACTGCAAGGATAACTCTGTCTGGGTTTTTACTTTTTTAATTTCACCTTAGGCAAATTTTATCTATTCACTTGTCCATATGTAGTCCTTACATGGAAAGCATATTGGAAGGCTAGGAATTGGCATCTCTTCCTTAGATTTAATCTAAATGTTCATATTTAATTAGTTTTAGTCTCATATATATGCTCATAACCCCAGAGCTTAGAAAAGGATAAAACTTTCTATCTTGTTCTATCTCATTTTTTTAGACTTACATGCCTTCATCCCATTTCTGAAACCAACTAAAAACTTTTTTTGAACATAAATTTGTGGAGATGCTTCTTTGTAAATTTATTTGCATTTTGTTTTGCAAACATTTTCCCCCAATTTTGCTTATTTATTTTATTTATGTTTTCTTTTCTCCGAGAGCCTAATAAAAATGATCTAGCAATCAACCAGACAAACCATGAATGCCTGTCGCAACATCACTCAATGAATTTGAACCTGTGTCTCCCCTGCCCATACTAATGTTGTCCTAAAGCATTTTTATAGTGTTGCCACTGTGCACTATTCCACATACCTATGAATGCCTGCTTCATTTAAGAATTTATAAATTTCCAAAGATAACTACTGCATTCTGTGATGAAAAAAGGGAGAAATTGAGTAAATTTATATTACAATGAAACTTGAATAAAGTTTTTTAACAGAATAACAGAGTAGAAAGGGACCTTGGGGGTCTTCAAGTCCAACACCCTGTTCAGGCAAGAAGCCCTAAATAATTTCAGACAAATGTTTGTCCAATCTCATCTTAAAAACCTCCAGTGTTGGAGCAGTCTTTACCTTTCTTTTCCTAGAACTGAGTTGGAGAAGGGCAGAATGAGCAATTTGCTCCCCTAATACAAAAAATGGGGTAACCTCCAATTTGGTAGTTACCATAGCAGACAACCATAAAATTATACATGCAATACCACAAGTGCTCACTAGATTCTTTTAAGCTTTTCACTGTGATCATATTCCAAAAACAGAAACAATTAGATCCCTGTTGCATTAACTAAATAAGACATAGTCTTTCACTTTCAATACATTTCACTGTTTTTCCACGATTTGCTACATATTGCTAAATTATATGGACATTTGGTTTCACATATATGCTCTTGAGACTTGTGCATTCACATATTGTAATGCTGAAGAATGCAAGTGCTATGAAGAAGAACATGAAAGAATGGATTCATTTTCCTTTTCCATAATTTAAATGCCTTGATAGATAAACTAGACTTGAAACAACAATGTAGCAAGGTAGTTGTGTGATATGCATGAGTGCAGATCAAACAGTAGATCAGTTTATCCCAACCTCCTACCCCTCTTTAGATCACTATATACACCATCTAGAAGAAAGCTGCTGGAAACACTTTCTGAGATGTATATGCATCTAAATCTATATAGCCATACAGATAATTCAAACTAAACATCAAATAAGATTAGAAATGTTCAGATGTTTCAAATAATTCACATTTTATTTTATTTATTTTAAATAAATGTTATTTAATGCTTTGTGCTCAAATCTTACTTATTCATTGCCTTCCAGATACTATTATAGTTACTAGACATTTATTGGTGTTATATCAATACAAATGAAATTCTGGACTGCAGATTTTAGTTCTCAATTGGAAGTAAAATTTGGCACTAAAGAGATGTAATGTCATTTGCTATTCCAATTATCATAAATGGTATGGATTATTTTTGATTTACACTTTTGACTGACAGCACCTCCTTGAAAACGCATTCAGTATAATTGAATACAGTACTAATGAATTTATCAACAGGCTTCTAGTTCTGTCATTGATTTTTCAAGGACAAAATATTAAACTAAAGCTGCTTAATCTCTTTTGCAAGATGCAGATCCACTCTTATTTTCTGTCATGAATCAAATATTTGAAATCATTAAATAAGCAAACTATATTAATCAAACTGGTTCATTTTAGTTCTTTCAGGAAATTATTCATATGCTCAGAGTTACCCCATTATTTTAATATTTAATTAAATATTTCAAATATGAAGCGGATGAATTTGACAACAACACTAGGTGGTTCATAACTAAAATACCATGTGAAATAAGCAAGATTACAAGATCACGAATAAGGCAACAAACTAGAATAGCTGACAGAATGACATCAGCCCCCATAGACAGGCAGGCCAGGAGGGAGGGAACAGTAGGAGTTAAACCTCAATCAACCAGCATGACAGCAGAAAAAGCAAAAGAACTAATTGCTGGGGGGAGGAGGTTGGAAGGGCCTATCACACACGCTAGGGCTAAATTGATCAAGGATAAAGGCAGAGATCCCCGCAATGGCAGTGTAATACTCTGATGAAGTCAGCAGAAGGCTGGCGAAAGCTTAGTGGAAATTTTAACTTTTTAAAGTTTTTTAAAGTTCCGGAGTTCGCAGAATGGACTGAGTGCCCAAAGCGCATGCCCGAACCCCCAAAATACAATGCACGCCCTGTGCATGTGCAGCAGAGACCCAATGAACAGCTGGCTGATGGGAGGCGCATACGCATGCTGAACACACGTGCCATAGGTTTGCCATCACGGTTCTATGGTCTCTGAAGGCCTTTAGCAAATAATGGCAGGCTACTCTTTCAAAACCGATATACAAACATTTTCTAGAGAAGATGGATATGTTATGGTCTGCCTATTCTCTTTTCCACATAGGCACCACTTGGCACAACTGCAATACATTGATTTCCAATATTACGAATGTATTTTTAGAAAAAAAGTTTTTGAGTCCCCCTGTGTGGTTTTTACCATGAATATTGGACTATAACATTAAGTTGTTGCAATTAATAATGCTTCAAGGTTAGATGAATGACAGTGTATGTCCCGAAAGCATGTAAATCAGTTAAGGAATAGGAAAATGACTGTTCTATACAGACAGACAGACAAACAAACGTACATACTTTTACTATTCTCTGTTCTAGACATTGTTTGATCAAGGCTGGCATCAAATTCGTCTCTTAGTAACTGAAGCTGATGTAACATTGTACATAGATGATCAAGAAACCGAAACAAAGCCATTGCATCCTGTTGCAGGAATCTTTATTAGTGGAGTGACTCAAATAGGAAAATATACAGGAAAAGAAGAGACTGTGCAGGTATACACTGGTTCAGATTGCAGTGTTTTATGAAACAGAAATAAATCTATGTACATTAGTATAATAACCTGATCTCATACCTTAAAATTAGGCTAGTTAAATTTAATGGAGTCTGCAATGAATGAGTTACGTTCATTGGTGGCTTTGATTTATTAAAGGACATTTTAATTCAAGTTAATACCAGTACCTTTTTATTGCTGGGGTTTTTTTTACCTGTTTAAGCCCCTGCTATCTACGAAAGCTGAGGGCTGGTAGGTCTTCTGATCCAGAATGGGTATTGCTATGCCTTGGGGGGGCTTAACAGTAACCAGGTACTTTGGCTAAAGAAATTAGGAGTGACTTCTGTGAGTGAAGGAGAACACAGCTCTAGGCCTGTGGGCTATGTGACCTGAACTCCATTTATGGCCTTCTAGCATCCTGGGATTAGACATATAAAATTCAGCGGCAAAATAGATGAAGTCTGGAAGCACCCTTTGTAATCCGCTTATCAGAAAATTAACTCAAGTGCTTCTGCAAAGAATTGGGGGAAGTGGTAGAGTTGGTGGAATGCAGAGTTGTGCCGAATGGGCCTCTTTAGCAATGTATTCATTGACCTGTTTTTTTTCAGTAATTTTCAGGTTGGTCACTGTTAACCGGTTTCAATCAATAGGCTGCTTGTCCCAGCAGGTCAACCTGTTTTCAAAGGCACCTTTTAATTTGCTATTAAATTGCATCTTCTACTAAGCATTGTTTGGCCAAAATAAATAGTGCAACCCCATTATTTCTAAAAATGTATGGATTTCTATGTTTATTTTCCCCTTCTGTTCAATCATGTGTGATTCTTGGAGACAGGTCCATGCAGTTTTCTTGGCAAAGGTTTTTCAAAAGTGGTTCCCTCCTTCCAAGAGTTGAAAGAGAGAGTGACTGGTGGTCCATGGTCACTCAGCTGGCTTAGTGCCTAAGGTGGGACTAGAACCCACAGTCTCCCACGTTTTAGCCTGGTGTCTTAACTATTACACCAAACAGACATTTTTTATTTGTTCCCTCTTCTTCCCTTTTTCCAAAGCAGTTCTTAAAACTGCCATTGTTGGGTATCACTTGGGAAGTGATCACCAGGAATGGGATCACATCATCTCGGTTCATGTCCATCACCTTCACCTCCTCGTGAAGCCCATTGAAACCCCAACAGTGTATACTGTCACTGTCATTGACCATGGGAGAGGACCAGATAATGATGAACTTTTGGGCTGCATAAAGACCTCTTAATAAGATGTCATAAGAAATACTTGCCTAAGGAATGTGTTAACTTCTGCTTTACAGTTTGATGTCCAAAAGCTAAGGATTTATTGCAGCCCAGAACAAAACAGCCGTGAAACAGCCTGTGAGATACCTGGCGTTGTGAGTATTATAGAAGATTACTAAGAACTGTTGGATATTTCTCAATAAAAAGCTGGGGAAAAGAGCTGAGGAAAGAGATTCTGAGAATGGGTTTGTGCTTGTGTTAAAATTATGTCAATAACCTAGGAATTTAGGCTGCTCTCCATCAGACAACTTGTCTAAAATTCCTCAGGGATGATTTTTTTTTTCTCCTAAAATGTGTGTGATTGCCCCTGACTACGATGAGTATTTACAGATCTCTTTGCTGAGCTGTTGGAGATCCAGAGGGACCATGATCAGAAATTAGTTTTGTGTTTTTTGGCAGTTTTAAAAGATGCAAAAGAAAGGCTTGCTTATGTGTGCAGGTTTTAAAAGACGTTTTAATTCCATCATTTTTTTCCCCTTTTCGTTTCAGAATGGAGAGGTAGGCCAAACAATACACATTCGTACAAATGTAAGGTAACATTTACCTTTCCTCACTTACATTTCGAGTAAACTTACTATTAACCAGGTGAGGTAGGAATATTTTGTGTGTTTGGAATATGGGATAGAAGGACATGTGGGGTTTTACAGTTTGCAAAACATTTTTTTACCTCCATGCTGAAGAATTCATCTTAAAATGAATAATTCAATTGATGTTTGTTTCAATTTTTATATTATCTTGATTTTTATTTGGTGTACAGATTATCTTCCATTACTCATTACTAAGCTATTTTTATATTACTAGGAACATTCAGTGCTCACATTGATGAAATATACTATGTATGTAAAATATACACATACATATTTAATTCATATTTATATTCTTTGCAAATGCCTATGTATGTAAATATATAGAATATAGAAAGATACATTCTGCTTTTAAGGCAAATAAAGTGCTAGAAAGTATTCCGTTTTTGGCAGTTATAAGTTAATTTTGGTAACTTATTTCAATTACTGGCATACATAAAAGGAGAAAATATCTAGAATTTGGAAAATATAAGGGATGATTCAGTGGAAATTTCTCTAATTGCAGGCCCAGGAGAAAATCCTTGACAGATAATTCTTACATTTAAAAAAGTGTAAACTTGTTACTTTGTTCTTTGCAATAAACAGATAATATTTGAGCACTTCTATGTGAAACATTCTGAAAGCAGGGGTACTTTCCCCCCCCCTAATACAGATGTTACCGTGAGGGCTAAAAAGATTTATTTTTATAGACAGTGCAATCAAGAATTGTTTGTCTCAGAGAAGACCATCCCTTGGGCAGTCTATATGATTTAGTGTTCTTGGTAATTTTTTTGTTCAGATTAAATCAGAATTCTTTGTCAGGTGAACCCAGACTGCTTCTCCATCTGACCCGGGAATAGGTTGAGAGGGCTACTATATAGGTGGGGATGTTTTCCACAGGTGGGAAGGATTACATTTAGGGAGGGTCTTCATTTTTTAATTGTGATGTGCCTGTTTAATACTTATAGTTTAGAAATCAATTACCCCCTTCCTCAAGATAAGAAGAAACCATGTGTTCAGGTTTCAGCAGTTATGGTCCAAGAGGCTTTCCGCACAGAGGTGCACCTTATGTAACCTTGTTCCAGTCAATAGAGTCTACACTGAATTGCAGCTAATCACCGGGGTGGCGGTGCTGCTGGACCTTTTAAATTTCGCTAGGCAAAGGTTAATAAGCCTGGGAACTTTTGAATATAAAGAAAATGTTTTGGCAGCGATTGCCTCATTTTGCATTTCTGCATAATTTTTCTCTATCTGATTCATGGATCCTTCAGAATTATCCATCTCTCCCAGATGGGAGAAGAGAGGCTTGCAACGTTCTGTGAAAGGCACCCAGGATTTTAAATTACATTTTTTTTCATAGAAAATCTGTAGGAATAATTAAGTTATCTCCTAAGAAACTGAAGCTGCCCTCTGATCTCTACAGCGAAGTTTGTGTTGGGATTATGAAATTGCTATTGATCATCAAAGCCGGTTTGATTATCTTTGGGGATTTTAGTGGAACAAGTGTAAAAACTATACTGGAGTTGGTATTTGAATTTTTTTTTCCTCATTAATAGTGCAAAAATGGACCTAGCGATGTAGGATCTACACCACCTCCTTGTATTTGTCCTCCAGGAAAACAAGGACCCCCAGGCCACAAAGTGAGTGGACTTTGGATCTAATATAGGTGGAATTTTACATATGTGGTTGAGATAACAGAAGTGTTTGTGGATTAATGCACCCACTGGCTAATCAAGTTGTCAAGAACTGAACTTTTTCAGTACTAGGAACGTCATTTAAAAACTACATTTCGACCGTTTTGCCCTTCATATTGTCCGTTTTCCTCACATTTTTACCATCCATGTCTTCATGGAAGCCTTAATGGCCACTAAGTAGGACTTGAGTTTACAATGGAATTAATCACTCTAGAGATAGCTGAAATAATAGATAAGATGCTTCACAGATTTATGCTTAAATAGTAAGTTCAGAATTTAGCAGTCCTCCTTTAGAAGACTAAACTGCAGAAAAATCAGTGAAATGTCAACATTACGATTTCTCATGTGAAAAGCTTTGCTGCACTAAAAAAGGAATTATTGATTCTATGATATGTAGTAGGAAAGACTTGACATTGTAAATGAGGCTTTTTGGTGAACTGCTCCATTGCTTTATTATTTGTTAGAAATATAGCAAAGTTTCACAATTTTAATGTTTACTTAACATATTTAAGTTTCACTATAGCCTTTCCAGGGTTTGGTTCATCTGTTGGTTAAGATATGGCAGCTAAATTTTTTTTACATCTTTGATTTGGTGCTGAATGTTCCCCTATAATGTTCTTAAAGTTTCATATATATCAGAATATAAAAAAATTCTCAGCCAACTATTATACCCTTTTAATATAATATTTACAAAAGTTTTTATTTAATTATGCATGTTAGGAAAGTTTGTAATGGCTTAAATATCAAGAATAAGGCCACCTCCTGTGAAAGTAAGAGCAATTGATGAAAATGTTTCCCACGGAAAAAATTAAGGGCTGGATTGTAAAGGCAAGTCCTGCATAAAATGTCTTTGGTTTACTTCCAAAACTTTACAGTTTTAAGAATATGTTACAATATGTTGTATTTTTCTTAAATTTTCTTTAAATGAGGTAACTCCACATAATAGAGAAATAAAACAGTTCTCTAAATAACTCCAGTCTCAACCATTTTATAATTTTATAGGATGAGGAGGGAATATTTTAGGATGAGGGGAGAACAACCCCCACCCCATCTAAAAAAACCCAAACATTGAACTTTCCCTTCATCCTGTAAGTGGTAGTTTCCACTTACCTTCGCTACTGGTTTGCAATGGGAGCACGTGTGTGCGTGCACTCTCTTTGCTTGCATGTGGCGCGTGTGCACATGTGCAGAAGCTTCTGCGCATGCACAGAGTGACCATGATGACATCCGTGTGAGTGGGCAGAGCCTCCCGCCGGCAGTACTACTGGTTCCCAGGATCCGGAGCGAACCGGTAGAAACCCACCACTGTCCTGTAAGCCCTGCAGGGTAGTTGCAATTTCAATTCGCAATGAAGGATCACTTCTCAAGACTGGAGAAATGTTTTGTGAGTCTCACCTTATTCGTACTTTGTCTTATTTCTAGGGTGATCCAGGACAACCTGGGAATCATGGCTTCCCTGGAGAACCTGGTCCAGATGGTAAGCCTGTGAGTACTAAAAACTTAGTCATCTTCAGTAATTTTTAATGCAAAACTGATAATGGATCAGAATGTTATTGTGAATAAAAAAAATAAGAATTCAGCCTAGACCTACTCCTTAATATAAAGAATTAAGATTCCTACTTTGCATTGAAAGATTTGGTATGCCAAATAATAAATACTAATATTTTCCTTAAAATATAGTTCGGCTTTTTGTATCATTTCCCAAAGTTAATTCTATGTTTTGTAGCCCTCTAATTCTACTGTTATTTATTGGGGGATGGGTTGCAGTGTAGCAACCCATTCCCCAATAAAATGAATCTTGCTCAGTTTGGTGCCCTCGAAATCTTGGACATTTTTTAATTGTGAAAAAATAAAATCCTCAAAAACATCAGTTTACCAAAGGCAGGTATAGAAGCCTTTCATAATAATTTGAAATTATTTTATATTTGTAAACGGTCAGCTTTGCTGATGTAAAAATATTTTTGCAGTTGAAATAAAAATGTTTTGGATGCTATGTTGGCTTAATTTAGAAATGCTACCTGCATAATAGCATTATAGGATATACTACAGAACCTTCTATGCGCCAATTCAGGGATACTTTTTGATTAAGGCTTATTATAGAAGATATCTAAAAATTCAGATTAGTTTAATCTCTTTCCTAACAATTAAAGTAGGGCAAATGAAATACTGAAACAGAATGGTTTCAAAGTTCAGATCTTTCTCCAGAATATTCAATTCTTTATAATATATTCAATGAAAATAGTTTTAATAAATAATAATAAAACAACATGGTCTTTATTATTTTTAATGCTATTTTGGGTGCACTTTTCTTGCTCACAATATGTTTCCCCCCTGATTTGTTAATACTTCTATATTTCTATAAGGCTGTTGTCTCTTTGTGGTGGTCAGAGTATATTTGGTTTCTGTATCAGTTTTACATGGAAAATCTGAGATAAATGCTCGCTGGAAACTATAAATTTTAGGGATAATGCCAATTGCTTTAGGAGTTCCATGTTATAAGATGTCCAAATTTTCTTATTTTGGTTTCTTAGTTACATTTTGGCCACGTTCATAGGTAGAACAGATGGTTGAAATTATTATGGTGGTTCCCTTTGGATGCCGACACTGTACTGTTATGAGTAGCAGTACCAAAAATACACATTTCCATGTATTGAAGATTGTAATGGGAGAGAGTCCAAGAATAAAGAAATCCTAGTATAATGCTCAGAGAGGACCAACAGCTAGTAGAATCAAGATCTTTAAGAAAATGGTTGCTTTGTTATGCGGGAGGATTTACTTGAATAGTTCAGTTAATTATAAAGCTATGATTTTGCCCAAATGCTGAACTCTTCAACAGAAAAAGGAAAGTACTTCATATAGATGTTATTTAACTCTCTTGTCTGAAGAGCAACAGGAGGGCACAGGTTGGCAAAGTTTACTGTAAGGAACTGTAGTAGATTACATGACGTCATCCCGTAGTTCATCTTCCCCAGAGTAACCCTTTGTCAATATTTCCAATAAACTCTGTGATCGACTAGCAACCTAGATTTTCTCAGATCAGTAGTCCTCACAGTTGAGACAGTATACACTAGTCCTCGACTTACGACCACAATTGGAATCCAAAATATAGTTGAATGGGTTTTGTCCAAATTTACAACCTTTCTTGCCATGGTTGTTAAGTGAATCTCTGCAGTTATTATGTTAGTACCGTGTTTCCCCAAAAATACAACCTACCCTGAAAGTAAGTCCTAGCTTGATTTTTACACGTGTGCCCAATATAAGGCCTAATCTCCAAAATAAGCCGTAATTAAGACCCCGCCCACTCCAGGGTGCATGGCAGGGGTGAAATCCAGCAGGTTCTGACAGGTTCTGGAGAACCGGTAGCGGAAATTTTGAGCAGTTCAGAGAACAGCAAATACCATCTCTGGCTGGCCCCAGAGTGGGGTGGGAGATTTTGCAATATCCTTGTCCCAGGAATGGGGATTTGCAGTATCCTTCCCCTGCCATGCCCACCAAGCCACACTATGCCTACCAAGCCAGGCCCACAGAACCGGTAGTAAAATTTTTTGGATTTCACCACTGGTGCATGGGTATAAATTAAGCTAGTGTGGAGATGGGGGGGGGGGGAGCTGCCCTACTACTTACCTTTGGACAGTTGCAGCCAGGCCTCGCACATCCCAACACCTGCCTTGCCAGCCCATTCCTTCTATGGCCTGCAAGTCTTTCCTGAAGGCCTCTGCAGCCAATAACAGAATTCCAGATTGATCCGGAGCTCTGTTATCAGCTGCAGAGGCCTTCAGGAAAGCCTTGCCGGCCGCAGAACAGGAAGTTCCTGAAGGTCTCTGACAGTGAAAAGGAGACCAGGGGTGATGCATGCAAGTGAGGTGAGTCAGTGGATGACATCCCCTGAAAATAAGACCCAGTGACTTTTTTGGTGGCAAAAAAAATATAAGACAGGGTCTTATTTTCAGGGAAACACTGTAATACAATTGCTAAGTAAATTTGGCTTTACCATTGACGTTGCTCGTCGGAAGGCTGCAAAAGATGCAACCGCAGCCGTCAAAAAAATACATGCCCATTTTGATCATGTGGTCACGAGGATGCTGCAACAATTGCAAATGTGAAAAACAGGCATAAGTCACTGTTTTCACTACCATTGTAACTTTGAATGGTCACCAAACAGATGGTTGTAGGTTGAGGACTAGCTGTATTTTGAACAGTTCTGAATAATGCTGCAGACAGAGATGAGTGCGGAAAAATGAGGGGAACTAAAGACTAGAAATTCTGCATGCACTCTCCCTGAACATAGGAATGTGGCTTTACAACATTGCTATGGCATGTCTCCATATTTTAATGAACATGGGAAAGAGCCTTGTATGGGCATAATGTTTAACAACATGTAATGTTTTTCCATGTTCCGAGTCTTACTTGCCATTGGAGGAATTCTTCCTACGTGAAATTGCTCCATAAGTATAGCTGTATGTGCTTAGCAGATGTTAGCTGGCTGTTTCCAGAAGGGCATCTTGAAAAGTTAAACAGTGACAGTTCATGCTTTTACATCCAGGAAAATCAAAACAGATTCTACAGCAGTAATGTATTTCTTGTGTTTTTGCATCAGAGATCTTCTTATGAGTCTCCTCTGCCTAGCAAGCAGGGACACCTTGACTGGTTCATTAGTCATAACTAGGTTGGACAACTTTTTATGACATTAGTCATAACTAGGTTGGGGCATGAATTTAATACTGATGGAGTGTTTGGGCTGCTTTTCCAGTTTCTATCATTGT
>JANHFK010001173.1:793754-809768 GCA_036250565.1 Sibynophis collaris
TGCCAAGCATCTGAATTCTGATCACAATGGAGATGCTGCAACGGTCACAAGTGTGAAAAATGGTCATAAGTCACTTTTTTTCAGTGCCGTTGTAACTTTGAATAGTCACTAAACAAATTGTTGTAAGTTGAGAACTACCTGTAGTTGCAGGAAAGTTGGCTGGTATCACTGTCGTAGCTTTTAGATGCCAAATAAAACATTTGAATTAGTAATGAATACCTTATGCAGTAATTTAATTAATTTGATTAAACAATGAATGCGTTATCCAGTAAAATATTAGCCTGACGTTTGCTGAAAGTTATTCCAGTTAAAATACAAGAGTATTGTGATAATCAGATTTTTATTCTTCAGTGTGCATCACAGTTCTGCATCCTAGAGTAGACAGTAATGGATTAGATGGACCAAAAAGGCTGACATTTCTTCTCTGTATTACTCAATTTTTTCTGATTTATTAGAAATATATTATTTGCTGAAATAAGGAAACAACACTTTTTGAAATAGTAAAAGAACTTGGCTAGCAATAATATTAAGAAATTTGATGGATGATACTTAAAACTTCTGAAGTATTTCAATACTAATGAATTGCTAATGTTTAGCATAACAGAAGATGAAGCAAAAGATGTCCATCGCAGTATGAAAACAGCAGCTGGGATTTTCAAACATTTAAAGGTAAAACACTTTTTTCCCCCCAGGAAAATTGCATTTTCTTTGACTTGAATGTAAGATTAAAATAGCGATTTTTAAAGCTGGCATAAAAGCCTGGGGGAAAAAAGATATCAATAATCAATAATGGATAGAAATATGCAGCGCATATATGGATTTTGAAACACTTCTTCCAAAACATTTCTGAAGCATGCACAGCTCATTACTCTTCTTAGCAGTAGCTCATTAGGATTCACATGTTGTTTAAAAAGTCTTATTTAATTCATAGGATTAAGAATAGTTTCAGATATTCAGGTAGAACACACAGACTATCTTCTTAGAATGGTACCAATTTGAAATTTACATGGGATATGAACATGTTTCCCATTATTCCTTGTTTAGATAGAAAGTTTAAAAAAATGTTCCTTAAACAAAGTGTTCCAATGAAGGAGATTTTAAAATATTAGATGCGATTCTTAAATCATTGATAGATGTCTGGTAGAATGGTTGCAGTTTTCATATGGGTATGCTTCGTAGTTATTACATTCTCATAAATGTTTAGATGCTTCATTGGTTAATTAAATACAGCCACTGTATTCAATACTAAAGTGCTTTTTTTTTTCCATTTAGGAAAGGCATATCCCTAAATTGATCACTCCTGTAGAAAAGGGAAGGGATTTAGAAGCTCGACTAATAGATTCCTATATTATCCAATGTCAAGCTGAGGCACAAGAAGGTATTTACGCAATATTACTAACTTTGCATCTGAGAAATGTTGGAGGGTTTCTCTCTGAGGATTTTAAAACAATCTGTTCTGCTGGAGAACTGAATGATAGAACATAGTCGGACACAATGTATTACATTGCCCCTTAACTCCTTTCAGATGCAGCATCCATGGAAGTATTAATGAAAAGTACAATGTAATACATTGTTTAATAACAGGCATATCATGAATTTCAGAAGGGAAAAAAAATCCCACAATGCAAGCCTACCCACATATCATCACAACAACATAATACTTGTCCGGCACAGGTGGCAAAAGTATCCTTGATGATCTTAAAAATCTAACAGGGTCTCTAGCGGTGAAGTGGGGTGTTAGAAATTATACTCCAATTTTTAGAATGCCAGCAGAACTTTGGCTTAGTAAGTTATTGGCAACCATGTATTTGCTTTGACAGAAATTAACCTGTCCATAGATGCTTTACTGAGCATCTCGCATTATATACACCAATTTCCCAAATAAGTACAAGCAGAGTCCCACATAAAAACCAGAAAAAGTTACTTTAGGATGGATGTTATAGTGTCATAGAAAATGGTAAGCCTTATACTATTTATGATATAGGCGTAATCCCATTTTTTATCATCATCATCAAAGTATTGAAAAGAAATCTGGAATCCATAGCACTGGATAGGGGCAAGGGTTTCAATGGCCTCTTCCATTTCCCTACTCCATAAGTCAGTGACATCACATAGATCCTTGATTCTAGAACCTTGACATTCCCTGTGAGCATTTAAGAACATCTGTCGTCTCAATGAAACCATCACCCATACAATAAATATGCTTTAACACCAAGCTTTCCCAGATGGGAATCTATATCATGAGGTTATTTTAACCATCCGCCTCTTCCAAATATCCAGGCCACCTCCCCTATCAATGTGCCAGAGCAAACTGAAGTCCTGCTTTGCATGCTGGCATTGTGGCAATCTGAGTCAGACCCAGGTCTGCCATCAAGAATCATAAATTCCCATGAATTAGAACATTTCCATTCCTGTCCTCCTGACTTGTCTACTGTAGGGACTTCTTATCCACACATATATACAATGAACATGGAAATAGAATTGATTACTATTTCACACACAAAACAATGTGCTTATGCAACAATCCCATTTTCCAAATATTAGAATATAAACTCAAGGACAGAGACTCACTTTTCACATAGGCTTGTGTCTCTACTTAGTTCTCACAAGATTAGAAGTAAGAAAAAAGAGAAAGAAATATATTGCTTTCTAAGTAGGCTTTATGCATTTAACAAATAGTCCATGTTTATGCAATTAGAGAAATAAATGGGATGCAAGGTGATGTTTACAGTAGCTTCTTATTTTTGTCTTAGTGACAATTGCCCGGGCTATTGAGCTGAAACATAATCCTGGTCTAATAGCAGCCCTGGCCTATGAAACAGCCAATTTCTACCAAAAAGCAGGTATGTTATCATTACTTACTTAAAAGTTGATGAAAATTTGATACCAATTTTAAGGCATAGAATCTTATCTGTGGACCAAGCACTAAGGAAGTACCATGGGGGAAAAAAATGAAATCTGTGGCCAAATAAACTTGCTCGATCATTATTTACTTTCATTTTTATGGTGACTGAAGGCAAGAAGTCAACATACATCTTTCAAATTATGGTTTGGAATATATGATTCATGGACAAATGTATTTTTACAGACAATGTTTTAGTTTTAAGCAGGACTCTAAAATACAAGCTGGATCAACAATATCAGCAAGTATTGCGGGCCCAATTGGCAAAAGAAAGTTCAGGACACATTGGTGGGAAACATTCAGAAGAGGCCTTCATCCTGCAGTGGATAGACAATGGCTAAAATAATAATGATGATGATGATTGCAAATAGATAAATTAATGAATAGGTTACTATTTTAAAAATAATGTTACTTTTTCCTAGATCAATCATTATCTAGTTTGGATCCAGCATATACAGTGAAATGGAGAAAATACCTTCAGTTGAAGTCATGCTTCTATATGGCTTATGTGAGTATTTGGGTTTTTTAAAAAAAAAATTAAAACAATTTTCAAAGGGCTATGAAATTGTTACATAAAACAGCAATCTATGTTATTCAAGCAATATGTTTTGTAAGTCTTTTAGAGTTAAAATATATTTATAAACCAAAGGCAACTCAACTCATAATGATTCCTAAACAATAAAATCCAAAACAATAAAACATAGTGACACCAGGGGATCAATAGACTTAGCATTTTTAGTACAGATGTTCTGAAGGCACTCAGTCCCCTAAACCAGAGTTTGGGGAAAAAGTGAGGCCTTCAGAACTCCTTTAAAAGACAGCAGGATCCAAACTGCTCTTTATCACTAGAAAGCTGCTATTCCAAAAGCCAGGTCTTGGTGACCTTTTCTTGTTGTCATTTTGAAAATGGCTCCATTTTCATGTACATGACAGAGAAAACATGCATCCCGGGACCTATCAGATGATACGTTTTAAAGGTGGAGCCTGGAGTTTTTACCTCTGTTTGATCTTATCAACAGCAGAAGTCAAGTTGTTTTTAATTTACACATACAAGCTTTACCTGGTTCAATGGGACTAAAAGTGAAAGGGTATGTAAGTAGACCTTTGATTTAATGGACTTCAAGATGGCGGACTTTAGATTTACCGGTAATTGACCAAATCTGCATATCTGAGTTTTATCTGAATTTCAAGCAAGCATACTTTTCTCCAAATAGTGAACCAAACCAGCTGTTCGGCAAATTGATGTTTGCTGCTTTCTTTCAAAGAGTATTCCCTGTTATCTGTAAAATATATTTTCTCCTGTATATTCTGTTTGCAAAATCCCATTTACCGATCAATGGTAAATTCAACAGTGAATGGTAAATTTAAACCATTTGAAGTAGTGGACATTTCTTTGCCTCATGAGTCTGTTCAGCAAGGGAACAGTATACAATATTGTCTCAAGTAAGGAAATAAAATATGGCAGAATATAAATACCCATTTTCATGCATTTTTTCCTTTTGCTATGTGCTGGGATAGCTGAGAACATAAAGCAAGTACTTTTCTTTTTTAATGGATTGTACTTAACTGCCATATATCAAAGTCTTCTGCTACTGTAAATATGTTGGTGAACATGTGCAGCGAGAACAGCCTGCCTTTATTTTGCAGAGTACCATAGCAGTAAGAGCTATAGAAACAGCTAATTGCTCTCTCTTAGCTCTGTGCCTTCCAAATCTTGAAGTTCATTCTTCTGCCCTCATTGCTGAAGCAAGTAGAGTTTATAGAGTTTATTATTATAGAATTTATATACCACCCTTCTCCCTTCCGGGACTCAGGGCGGTGAACAGACATAATTAAAACAGTATTACAATAAACAAATAAATAAATATAAATTTTAAAATATTTTAAAATAATTAAATGAATCGTCTGTTCTAAAAAATTTAAAACATTTAAAATTATTTAAACCCCAATTAAAAACCCTTGCAACCCTTAAAAATCTTAAAAACCCCATCAGCTTCCTATCCACATTAACTAAGGATCATCCCAGGCCGGCCAAACGGAATAAGTGAGTTTTTAATGCCCGTACTTGTCAATAATTTTCTTATACACACATCTCAAAAAGGTTTAAAATGGATAAAATATTTTATGATTTTGAACAATACAAGACTGGGTTTGAAATAAAATTATATACAAACTATGAACATGTTATTGCTATAATATATAAACTTTTGTTGAAGTATTAGAGAGAATAAGTGAAACAATGTATGATAAAATGGGCTAAAATGTTTGGCTACAATATACAAATGGTTCAAAGGAAAAATATGTGATTGAAAGAATTTAAATTTACGTTATTTTCTTGACTTAAAGAGAATTTTTATAAAATGATATATCTTTGATATTTATTGCCAAAGAAAGTTATAGAATACATGTAGTTACTACAAATTTATGTTGGAAATGTGAACAACATGGACAATTTATCCTGTTATTGTAGATTTGTGAAAAAGCAAAAAAAAAAAAAAGGTGGTGATGATTTAAAAATAAATATACTAATTCAGAAGATTTTAAAGACTATTGAAACAGAGACTTTCTTTTGGAATTAATAGATAAGCAACTGGATTACAATATACTCAAAAATAAAAAACACCAGCCACAATAGCGGAATGGTGGTGAAGATGATGGAATTTCAGAGATGACCAAATTTATTTCCTTGATTAGGGAAAAGACAATGTCTACATTTATGGCTGACTGGAAATATATATTGCATGAAACAGAAAAATGCATTTATGACCTGTGGTTTTGATGATGGGGGGGAGAGTAAATAATACAGAAAAAAGTGAGCTTTCTTTTGTAACCATAGAGTAAGAGTTAATTTTGTAATCATGCTTATATTTGTTGCAAAGGACAGTGATTGCTTTTTCTTTCTATTTCTTTCTTATCTTTTCTCTGTTTTTCATTCTTTTTATTCAATACTAGTTTATAGAATACAAAAGAATATATAGCAAAACTATTTGTAGTTTTCATGTTCTTTTTAAAACTTTTAATAAAATTTATTTAGAGATTTTTTAAAAATCCAATGGGAAGCGTTCCCTTAGGGGACCTGCCTTTGCAATTTTAGTTCAAATTATTATGTAATGTATAATGAAAGATAAAACATTTCCCCAAATCTCTTGGCCAACTTGTATCTTAAAATAAGAGCAAGAACACTACACTTCACTCATAAGAACGTTATCACCTTGAATAAATACTAAAAGAAAAAAAAATAAGGGAGAACTTTTCTTCACAGTGCTAAGTCCAGGTTTTTCCACAACTGGCCAAGCATATTTAGCACTTCATGAGAAGGACTAATGAGCCGGCTTCAACTCACCATATATTCTGTCAGCCTTTAGAGGGTGCTGACAGTTTGATTTACTGCTGCTCTTATTTAGCTTTGTCCTATTCTTTTACCAGGGCGCAAAAGGAGAAAAAGGTTCTGCTGGACTTCCTGGAATACCTGGGCGGGTTGTAAGTTTCTGACAAATTTTGGTGGGGGTGGGGGATTCTCTTCGTTTTTCCTTTTTCTGCACTATTACAACTGGCGAGTAACTCTAACTTTATTTATAAAAACAGGGAGAACCTGGGAGGAATGGAAAGGATGGCGTACCTGGAACTCCAGGTTTTAAGGTACCCAATGTATTGATTTTGTTCAAATATAGTATTCATAACTGGAATTCAAATTAACTTCATGTATATGCATGACGTATACAAGTAGTTCTTGACTTACAACCATTTGTTTAAAGTTGCAGAAGCACTGAAAAAAATGACTTATGGCCGTTTTTCACACTTACGATCATTGTGGCATCCCCATGGTCACGTGATCAAAATTAGGATGCTTGGCAAATGACATGTATTTATGACTGTTGCAGCTTCCCAGAGTAATGTGATCACCTTTTACTACCTTCTGACCAGCAAAGTCATTGTGGAAGCCAAATTCGCTTCACAACTGCATTACTAACTTAACAACTGCAGTGATTTTCACTTAACAATTGTAGCAAGAAAAGTTGTAACATGGGGCGAAAGTCACTTAACAACGGTCTCACTTAGCAACAGAAACTTTGGGCTCAATTGTGGTCGTAAGTCAAGGGCTACTTTACCTGTGTGCATATGCTTCTTTCTATGTTATTAATGGATTTTTATTTTATTAATCTTATTCTTGTGTGCTTACATTTCTTTTAAACAAATGTGTTGTTTAAGAGCAGCTATGAATAATTAAATGAGACCCAATGGACTCAATGGACTGGGACTCCATCTGGCACAGGGAACAAGGAAACAATTCATAACATAAAAAGGAGAATCAGGCAACCACCTCCTACTTCCACTACTCATGTTCTTGACCGTCTAATAGTACCCTGCAAGGGTTCCAGACATGTTTATGTGCTCATAAGTTTGCTCCATGGAAAGGAGGACCTGCCCTAATTAGGACTGTTCCATACATCAAAGCTGATCCATGCTTGTTGGCATTCAGATAAAGTATAAGAAATGAGACTCTCGCAGTCCCTTGATCAACTACATGGTTTTGCTCTCTTCCATGTGATATTTAGTGCATGTGGAATTCTTAGGAAGTTTTTTCTGCAACTTTTTCCATCCCTTCCCTTGCAACATACCTGGGGAATTCCCTAATCAAGTTAAATTGCTCTTTCTGGCATGTAGTGTTGCTCTGGCAGCAATAAATAGAGTATAGGAAATTTGACGAACAATGCAAGTGCATTACTATCTGATTTTTTTTTTTAAACTAACTTTTAATATATGCTTTTGTTTAAATACACTGCATTCTTTCATTCTTAGATTATAATACAGAGCAGGAGGAAGAAGTATAGCATTTATTTCTGAATAGTTTGAAATTTAAAAAAAGCAATGGCCTCTTCTTTCTGCTGGATGAAAATGTTCCCATTTTGCCTTTTAACATCTGCTGTCTATAAAACATCATTTCACTTGGATTTTTTTGTAATCAAAGTCAGAATATTTTAACAAGAAAAGTGTCTTTGAAAATTTCTTCTGGAATCTTCTTCAGTGTCTTCCCAAAAATTCAGAAATAGCTCTCCCCCCTCCCCCTGCGGAAAAAGTAAATATTCTGCTACACATCAAAATCATGAGCTCTGTAAATTGGCCTCTGTAAATCCATACATTTGCAAACTCTGCTGTGGAATAATCAGGGTCCCACCCTTCTTTGTGGAAGATTTTTCTTTGTCCTTGGGAGTTCTTTCCATTGTATGGAAAAAGTTATACTTACTAATTTTCCCACTATTCATAACCCCCCTCTTTAAGAACCTCAGAACATGAGTATTTCAGAGTTAGACTTTCTTAAAGATGCAGTTAAGTTTCTGCAACCTGGTATTTATCATATAGCAATAGCACTTAGACTTATATACTGCTTTACAGTGCTTTACAGCCCTCTCTAAGTGATTTACAGAGTCAGCATATTGGCCCCAACAATCTGGCTCCTCATTTTACCGACTACCAGCAATCGGCAGTCAGCAGAAGTAGCCTGCAGTACTGCACTCCAACCACTGCACCACCGTGGCTCATATGCACAGGTTACACCAGTTTTGAAATTCTCAGCCAGAGTGGGTCATTAAAAGAATATAAGTAGTCCTCGACTTACAACCACAATTGTGCTCAAAATTTCTGTTCCTAAGCAAGATATTTGTTAAGAGAGTTTTGCGCCATTTTATGACCTTTTCTGCCACAGTCGTTAAGTGAATCACTGCAGCCGTTAAGTTAGTAACACGGTTATTAAGTGAATCTGGCTTCCCCATTGACTTTGCTTACCAGAAAGTAGCAAAAGGTGATCACATGACCCTGGGACACTGCGATCGTCAGAAATATGAACCAGTTGCCAAACTTCTGAATTTTGATCATGTGACCATGGGGATGCTGCAATGGTCGTAAGTGTGAAAAAGGGTCACTCACTCTTTAAGTGCCATTGTAACTTTGAACAGTCACTGAACGAACTGTCGACTTACAACCATTTGTTTAGTTTGAAGTTACAATGGAACTGAAAAAAAGGGAGTTACAACTGGTCCATGCACTTACAACAACTGCAGCATCCCCAGGGTCACATGTTCAAAATTTAGGAGTTGGCAACCAGCATATACTTACAATGGTTGCACCATGTGTTGTGGCCTTCTGATAAGCAAAGCGAATGGGGGAAGCTGGATTTATGTAACGACTGCATGATTCACTTAACAACTACAGTGATTTGCTTAACTATGGTAAAAAAAAGGTCATAAAATTGAGTGCGACTCACTTGACAATCACCTTGCTTAGCAATGGAAATTCGGTCTGACTTGTGATCGTAAGTCGAGGACTTGTGCTGGTGGTGGTGGTGACAGCAATAGAGACGTGATTTGGTATTGCTGCCTTCTGGAATGCTTTTATTTATTTATTGGTTGGCCAACTCCTGTGCAATTGTGCGCAGCTTACAACTAGGAACCTAAACACACACCCACACACATCATATCAAAGATAAAACAGACTGGAAGACTGAAGTAATCAAACTAAAACAAAATTAATTGAAGCAAGGAAAAAAAAAACCCAAACCAAAGCAAAGCAAAATGAAAAGGGGGCTCCACAAACAATCCCTAAGGCCTGGGACAACAGTTAAGTCTACAATCATTCCTGGATGACATTGAGATAATGGTTTCATGTGGATGTTAAATGAACAGGGAGGGATTGTTGAGCTATACTGCATCTGTATTTGAGGACTCAGAGGGAAATCTCTCACCGTCTGTCAACAGTGGTTGAAACTAGCCATGAAGAAGGGAGGAAAATCACTGATAAATAGTGTCTCCCAATTCAAAAGCCCCAGGCAGATCAAGGAGCACAAAGATGGGACACATTACCCATCTCCTGTCTCCACCACAGATCATGAACAAGCATGACTAATGCCGTCTCCATACTAAACTTTACGTAGGTTATATTTCTGGGATTTTATTGTTCATCTCTCATTGAAGTCGGAATTAGAACTTCCCTATGAGCTTTGGAGGGGTGAGGTCAGTCATGGTTGTTAGCTACTACTAGCTATTTTAGGGCAGTAATGGCTTGCAACCTCTATTTTGAGTGTGTGTCTGGGGCATGCATTCTCCCACACATGTGTATGGAATTACAAGCATTTTGGAGCATCTCAGAATGATAGCATTGGGGGAAAATATGCCTGGATCCTCTTGTAAAAGTTGTCATTTCAAAATTTCAAACACAACAACAATTTTTGTACTGTTGTACTCTTTTCCTGAATTCTGACAAACTAGCCAGGCAAATTTCTAAATATTTTCTTGACTAATCCCATGTATGTGCTCCTAGTGCTTTCCAGCATGAACCTTGTTCCAGTTGCTTTTAGTGCAGATAATAGAGCCATCAATCAGCAAGGTCTACATCAGTGGGTCATTGTTACCTGACAAATGTAACCAAATCAACTACCCCTAACTCTTTTGGAAAGGTATCCATATTTTATTAGCTGTGCCCTCTGGAAGCAGAAACCAATAGAGCAGCACACACCAGCACAGTTTTCATGTTCCGCTAAATCAGAATGTGGATGGACTCTTGGTGTGTTCCAAAGATTTATTTCATAGGGGAACGGGCCTGAATATAGATTTTGCATCATTGGCAAGGTCTGTAACCTATGCAAGTGGGAAATAAAAAAGCTTGATGGTTTAGCTTTGTGTATTTTACTGGCAGATTCAAGATATTTCCCATCTCCACCCAGATATTGGTGGCGTTAAGTTCAGGCTGTTACAGTTCCCAGTGTGCTACTGGAAATTTAATAATTTCTTGATTATTTCTCTGTCATCAATATTAAGGGAGAAGTTGGACAACCGGGTTCTCCAGGACCAGAAGGAAGACGAGGGAATCCGGTAATTTTTTTCAGTTTTGAGGTTGTTTTACTGACATTCACTTTTTCTTGTTAAAATCTATTTTTAAAAGTTGGGTGTCAAACAGAACACAACCATATACCGAAAAGCAGCTGACCTTTTAATGTTTTTTTAAGAGATTAAGGAAGCTTTTCTTTTTTGTGTTACTACTGTACTTTTCTTTTTGGTGAGCAGTTACTGACATTCATCAACATGACTCTTTCCATCTTAGAAAAGTAGTGCTTTCATAGGGAGCTTGTTGACATAATATTTCATATTGTTTATTTATTTAAAACAACTTTCTACTGTTTCCATTAAAAAAAAGTCTCAACTTGGTTTGCTATTAATATTTGGGGGCATTCTGAAGTCAGAATGCTAAGGAATGGAAACTGGGATAGGTATCTGCAGGACCCACCACTTTCATTAAAACATGTTACAACCCTTTCATACATGCCAGTGACATCTTAGCACACATATTAAAGGAACAGAGCCTTCACAATGCTGCTTTCATCATTTCCACCCTCTCTCCTCCCGGTAAGCAGCGCTGAAATCCCCCCGGTTCTATCCGGTTCTCTGAACCGGTAGCGCTGGTGGCAGGAGGCTTCGCCCACCTGCCAGGACGTCATGACGTCCCGTTTTTTAACCATCTGTGCATGCGCAGAAGAGGCACACATGCACATAATGCACATGCGCTCCCACACAGGAGCACACTCAAAGCAGTAGCGGAGGTAAGTAGATTTCATCCCTGCTGGTAAGTATCAGTAACCAGCAGTAAGATCTGCATCTCCATCTATTTCAAAAAGTGAGTGGTGAGAGATGAGGATGATGATTGATTGATTGATAGATAGATAGATATAGATAGATAGGCAGATAGATGTAGATAGAGAGACAGACAAATAGATGAAAGAAAGAAAGAGAGAGAGAGGGAGGGAGAGAGAGAGGGAGAAGAAAAGAAAGAACAATAAAGTTCTAAACAATTTTGACCCAAACATCCCTGAGCCTTTGAGGTGCATATTTTTTACCATAATTCCAAGTTCTTCAAAATTCTAACTTGCCAGTATTCTTCTTCCTAAACTTTGCCTGCTGAGCCCATGATCCAGAATTTCCTGGACCCTTCCATTTTTCTGCTCCACATTTCCATTTTTTCCTTCTTGCAGGGACTGTCAATATTTTATCAATTACTTTAGTCTCTGATTCGTCAGTATCCTTTTTAGTGCATGTAGTCCTCAATATATGATGAAGGATGCTAGACCTCCAAAATCTAATGACCTGGTTTCAAAGTTCCAATGTTGCCTCCGCCATGGTCACGTGGCCACATTTTGGGTGCTTAGCAACTTACCTGCATTTATGGCCATTTGCAGTTGCATGACCTCAATTTACAATGGTTTTGCAAGAAATAGGCATTTGCCTCCCAAAAGCCTCCCCATAGTAAACAATGGGTTCACTTAATGATTGCAGTGTTCGTGTAATCTGTAAGTGTTTACTTAATGATGACTGCAAAAAAAGGTCATAAAATTGGTTTAGTCACCCGCGTTACAACTGTCACAACTTATGACCATATTTGCCAGGCTCAATCATAGCCCGGGAACTACTTGTATTCCTACCCTACATTGCTTTAATGACCATTTTACCATATAGCAGAAAGCATGTTTTATAGAAAACAATTTTTCTAGAGAGGAGAGAGAATGGGATTGCAAATTAAAATTCTTCACTCATATGCCAATGGAGGATATACCCTGTTAATTCCACAAAGGACTTCCCCTAAGACTGACTTTCCTACAGCCAATGATTCATGAAATATTCCATACAACTTTTATAATACTCCCAGAAAGTGGCGCTTTTCCCATTTGTACAGCATCCAAACAATTTTGTTTCCCTCGGTTATTAAACCATTGTATGGATAATCTGCTTTGAATTAGTGTTTGATCAGAGGCAGACATTCTTTATCATCTCAGTTAATGTAATGCTCACAAAAACTAGATGTTATATGGTACAGATTAAACTGAATAAATCCAGCAGTGTTCATTATTTAGAAACATTATACTGAAACTTATACTTCATGTTTAATTTCCTATCTGTATTTATTGTACAATTGTTTAATTTACCACCCATTGTTTCTTGATCCTATCATTTGGACAGATATACAGTTGTGGGGTCCTTGGTGCTCTCGGAGCTTGGTTGTGTTCTTGCAGACCTTTATTACCTAACTAGGCAACATCATCAGTGCTTGCATTGTAGCTAGGTAGCACTGAAGATATTACTTGCACCCTCAACAAAATATTAGGGACTTAATAACCATCTTGGTCTTTGACACACTGATTTTCAGATTGATTCTCTTCATGGAGCAGCTATAGAGTCTAAAAATCACCATACACTTCACTTGGGTTGTCAGCCAATAGCACAACTTCATAAGCAAAACAAAACAAAAAGTACATGAACATCCATACCTGCTACCAATATATTTCTAATGTCACTACAAGCATTCTTTATTATTCATTTAGTTTATTCATTTAGATTAGAATGTTCAAAACTGTTTCAATGATGAAATTCTGGGTTGTATATCTCAAAAGTACTTTTTCAAAAGGCAACTGGACTTTGTTTTTCCTTGAGGATGTTTTGCTTCTCATCCAAGAAGCTTCTTCAGCTCTGAAGCTTCTTCAGCTCTGACCGAATGGTGGAGGATGGAAGACTTTATATCTGTAGATGGCTTCTTTGACCCCTTTTGCAAACCAGTGGTCCTCTTGTCTAGAATGTGGACTTTGCTGTCTTCAAAAGAGTGACCTTTGTCTTACAAATGCAGATGGACTGCTGACTCTTGTCCTGATGGGTTTGCTCTCCTATGTTGTGCCATGCATTTGTGAAGAGTTTGTTTTGTTTCTCCAATGTACAAATCTAAGTATATGTCTTACTGCATCGCACTGCATGTATCATGTTGCTCAGCTTGTGTCTGGGTGTTTTACCCTTGGGCTGGACAAGTTTCTGCCTTAGTGTATTTTTGGGTTTGAAGTTTATCTTCCTTCCATCCTCCACCATTCGGTCAGAGCTGAAGAACCTTCTTTGATGAGAAATGAAACATCCTCAAGGACAAACAAAGTACTGTTGCCTTTTGAAAAAGTACTTTTGGGACAACCATGACCTGAATGACTGAGAATCTCCATAGACATCTGGATATATCACAAAGCAGATATACCTAACTACTCCACAGATTCCTTGAATCTGCTTTAGAACAGTGAAAAAGTTCACTTGGGTTGCTACATACATTGTTAATTCATTCATATGAAAAGGTAGCTAACTTTTGAAATTAAGCAACCATTTCATAACTATACTGAAGTATTTTGTATTTATTATTCTAAAAAAAGAATTTAAAAACCACGAGACTCGTTTGCCAGTATTTGACCAAATATCTAGTCTTTGCCAGGGATCTCTTACATCACATAGTTTTAGACAGACTAAAGAAAGAAAATACTGCCTACTTTAGAATAACCCATCTTCCTGGAATTCTATGCCTTTCTTCTCTATGACTTGCAGAGCATTCTCTTTTTAAAATTTTCAGCTATAATCTTTGCCAAATGCTCTGTGCTCTAGTTGTTCTTCTGGCAGCTTTCTGTGTATCAAGGAATAAATGTTATGTAACAAGGAAATTTAATTTTGAACAGAAAATAAATGGGTTTTCCTGTTAATAAGATCCACCCAGATGCAGAGTGATTCTTCCCTCTTCAATTTTTGCTCATAAAAATGTAGGTGTCAGCAACAGTGAACTCTCATATGCAGATACCATAAGAAGAATCAAAGTGAAGGCTACTTCTGAGCACAGTTTTGGTGGAAAGATATTATTTTTAAGCTGGAACTGAACATGATTGCTAATAATTCTTCAGCTATCCTGAGGCAGCTTTAAAAAATAGCAATAACAATAATTATCTGCCAACTTGAAGTCTAACAAAACCTACTAGAAATAGAAATAGAATTCTTTATTGGCCAAGTGTGTTTGGACACACACAAGGAATTTGTCTCTGGTGTTCATACAAGCAACAAGTGATAATCATAATCATAATCCTAAAATACAGTCATCATAAATGATAGATACAACAAGTTATAGTCAGAAGAAACTAAGGAATTAGGAAATAGGACAGATGAGAAGGATAATAAGTAATACAGCCCTACTGAGTGGTTTGACATTCCAGGGCATCCCAGGGGTGTCAAACTGGCAGCCCACGGGCCGGATGCGTCACACTCAGGCCATACCCATCCCAGCTCCGCAAAGGGAATAAACGTCATAATACATCACGTGACGGCAACATGACGTGATGAGTTCAACACCTGTAGCATAGACAGTGTTGTGGAAATTAGTCGTTTAACGAAGTGATAGCATGGGGGGAAAACTGTCTTTGTATGGCGGAATTCTACTTTATATATGTATAAATAATAAATATATAATATGTGCTTTGCCTGCTTTGGCATATCTCTAACTAAACATGAACTAAAACCAGTCATTGTTAACACAAAAAATATTACAGGAAACAAACATACAGGTTTTTTGTAGAACTCAGAAAGAATGAAAAATAAATAAATCTAAAAGCGCCTTCATGAAAAACAATATTAGAAGCCTGCATGTTTGGGACTGGGCATAGCTTTTCCTTGTAGTGGTGGCAGAATTTTTTTTTAGGTAAATATGATTGTCAAATTGCTGTTTCGATAGGACTTTTGATCAATGGAGTGGTTGATCAAGTCTGTTTCAATCTAAATAAACGTTCTAGATCGGACTAGACCCATTAATTCTAATAGTGATCAATTTATGCTACTTTTCTGTGTATAAATCTGTGTATTGATTTATGAATCAGCCCATTTCAATCAATAAAGAGAAGCCCTTCGACTCCTATCACTCCAAGCAAAATGGTTGGAGAAGTCTTGGGACCCCGATATATGAAAGAATGCCCATCAGTCACATTCTTCCCTTCTGCGATTTCTATTGCACATCTAGTTGCTTTCAATGCAGTGCGGGCCTCTCCAACTGCAGTCTCATGAGATATCAATATATTTAGCCATACAGCATTTGAAATGTATGTGCAGAAGCAAAAGTTACACCAGCTAATTTTGAGATACGGTCTTTGTTCCGGAATGGTTCAATTGAAAGTAGGGGTGCCACTTTTATTATATCCAAGTATACATTTAACATTTGAGTTAAAATTAATTCTATGTTGTCCTTTTAAAAATATTGCCTTCAGAAATTAATTACTCTGTGTTATTTTATTT
>JANHFK010001180.1:52374-82560 GCA_036250565.1 Sibynophis collaris
GGGGAGGGGGTATCACCAGGAAAAAAAACAAATGAAATGAAAGAAAAAATAAATGTATCGCGAAAAAAAGAGAATGATGGATGGAGCGGGAACGGCTTTTGTCAAATCCGGGGGAACGTTTTTGGTTGCCGTTGCTCCTTTTCATAGTGGTGGTTGGGATTTGTTTTTTTTTCTTCCCCCTCTCTCTGTTTAGGTTACTTTGTTTCTGCCAACGACACTTTTCCTGAACGACTCAAAAAAAATGTTTTTTTGGGGGGGGGGATGGTGGTGGTGGTGATGGAGGAGGAGGAGGAGAAACCCCGGGTGAATTGTGAATTGGTGCCTCTCCGACCGAGTCGGTTCCCGGACTCCACGTGCCTTTGGGTTTTTGTTTTTTTTAAATCCCTCGCAGGACTTTTTTGGGATGGTGGTGGAAGGGGAAATGCGCAGGGCGCTCGAGATGAAGGCAGCCAAAAAGTCACACGGAATCGAGTGCAAACTTTGTATTCTTTCCAGATGGAGGAAAATATCGGAATGAATGGCGGGAGGCAGGCGCTAGGTTGAAAATTGTCGCTGAATAGTTGTCGCTTTAAATGTTGATTGTGATGGATAGTTGCATAATATTTCCAGTACAGAAGGGGTATAAAAAGTATCGGTTTCCATGTGCTGGGGAGGGGGATAAAAACCCCTCTGCTTTCGAGGATAGTATTTCCTTGAATAAGTAGAAACATCCTGTGAAAATATAAGATTTTTATCTTTGTTACTAGAATTGGTTACTTTGTTACTGGTGTTATATAAAGGAAGGAACTTGATCGTAGATTTGTTTCTGTGGCACACGGTTCTTTCTATACCGCTTGTTTTTCAATATTAGTCAAACTGAAACCTCTGTTGAAAAATACTGTAGAAATGAAAACTGATATTGGACATGAAAACCAAATTAGCAGATAAATATTAGCTATTAACCAGTTCAGAAATCTTAATCTGGGGACGCCTGGTCTGTCTTGAGGGTTGATAAATACTTAAATGATCACCTTGACATTAAAATTCTTGAAACTTTAAAATAGATTAGAAACTGTGGAATAGATGATTCTGATTCTATGGCAAGAAAAACCTAATCTGGATTGATTCTTTGACCTAAAATCATTTTAATGTTTTGCATACCCTCATTCTGTCCAATGCTGGCCTTCTGATGATAGGATATATGTGGCTTTTTCCTTTTTCTCCTGTATTGCTCTGGAAGGTTAGAGAACTCCCTGGATAGGTTCCTGCAGTGCTGAAAAGCTGGGAAAACAAAAGAGGAATATCCATTGTTATTAGAGGAAATTGCTTTTCTAGATGAAGCCCAACAACAATTAGAAAAGTTTAGATTCATCTCTATTTCAAAAGAACATTGGCAAAATTTGTTTATGAGTGGTAGAGCTTGATAGGAATGTCCAACAATCTATATGGGCAAGGTTAGGTAAGATCTCAATTAATTTAGTAAGGATTTTATCAAATTACAGCAATACTTTGCCTGTTAATAACCCCCTCCCCCACAAAAACCCCTTTTAAACTTCTTGCAATCAATCCTCCATCCATGTTATTTCAGTACTATTAAACTTGATAACTACCTCATATTTAGATGTGACTTTTTATGTCTTCAGTTGAGCGACATCTCTGAGATTCAATTTCTTTTGTAAACAGTTGTGCATTATAAATACACTCCTACTGTTCTTCAGATTAGCCATCCAGTTTCCATTCTATTTAAAATCTACTATTAAGTGACAATTAAGAAAATGAGATCTCATTGCAAGAGTTATATCCTGACAACATGTTGTTTGCTTCTCAGATTAAGATATATGTTATATATAATAATTCTGTAGCATTATGATTAGTCCGTATATAAGGATGTACATGTTTATAATGAACGTAATCCAGTTTTCTGAGTTTGTACAACACATTTAATTGGCTGAGATTACACAATAAATTTGGTTGACATGTGCTCTGCTGCTTTATGGTTGATGTATCTTGTGAATAGCCTTACTCAGAAGCAAGTCCCATTGAATTTAATGGTGCTGATTCTCAGTCCTAGTTTATGTGTTGTTCTGTAATAATTGACAATATTTATGCTATTCTTCTGAAACAATTTTTGAAACATTAGTCTTTCTGTTTATATGGAGTGTTTGTATCCTTTTTCATGCTAATCTTGCATTTTCTTGCATTTTTATAAATGATGATTTGTTTTGTTTTTCCTTTTGAATGTCTTACTTGAATTTCTTTTTGACAATCATATTTGATCCAAAAAAATCCAAATAATGGGCAAAGAGAAATGCATCAGGTTTATTTTCTTGCAGCTTGATTTGGCTTCCATCTAATGATCAGTTTTATAGTCTGAAATGTTACTTTTTAATCCCTTAATTCATGCCTATATATACATTCTCTTTCTAAGAGTCTTGCTCCTTGATAGAGAGGAAGTTGCCATTGGAAATAACAATATATTATACATCTAAGATGATTTAGTGACAACATGTGCCCTCTTTGGATGTTAATTCCTGTGAGCCCCTAGCAACATGGCTGGGGTCAAGGTTGGAATTCTTATTGTGCAATACTTGATAGGCCACAGGTTCCTTATTCCCTGTTAAAAAACACTTCAGAGCAGTCTTTACACTATTTTACTGTCTACAGAGATAAAGATTTTTGATATAGTATCTTTTAATTAGTTTCTTCCTTGTTGTGGCACATGTTTTTCAGGCCTTTGGCTTGTTAACTAGGCTTTTCCTTATTGTAATGGCGTTCCTATTACAATTCTTGTAAATTGTTTGGTGCAGTACCAAGTGTAAAACAGGATAGAATTTCTATACTAATTAAATACATTTCATTTTTTAAAAAACTGTGGAACAGGGGTAGGCAATTAATTTTCTCAAGGGGCTACAAGAGAAACTGGAACTCTCTGAAGTGCTGAAGCAATAAGTTTGTGAAGGTAGAATAGGCATGCACACATGCATAAATTGAAAAAAAATAGCAGCCACACACAAAACAAAAGCAGTGAAGTTTTATTGTGTGCATATATACTGTTATTTGCATTTGATATCTAATTGTCGATTGGCCTCACAGGGGCTGGACAGGGACAGCCAAAGAGCCAGATCTAGCTGGGGGCTGTAAAATGCCCGTCTGATGTAGAAAAACATTTTTATACCTGTAAAGAGAAATGACATAATCAGACAGATTGAGATGCTGAGCCACTGAGCATTTCCTGCTGGTTTATGGAAGTTTTGAAGAATAATTTTACTAGTAGGAATAATGGCATGCAAAGGCTTTATGGTTCTACAAAAGAAAAAAAAAGGATATGTTTCTTGAAATTAGTAGGGTGGTAGGAACTCTATTTTCTGAAGTCTGATTCTATTGAAACAAATTTAAATCACCAACCCTAATGATAATTTAAATCTATATGTCTAGATGTAATGATGTGTTTTATTTTCCAACAAAATAATCATATTTTTAATTACTAAAGTATAATTTAAGTTTGAATGAATGAATGTATTGAAGAAATAAAGTTTATCCTAGTTTAATCACACAATTTATAGAATATGGGTAGGAAATGGTCAGTGTAGCCATCCATGTACCCATCTGGGCCTATTGAGGGTTCCCCATTTCTCTTGCAATAAATTAGCCAGGTAAGAAATGGAGATGAGCACCACCCCTTAGATTGGATAGACTGGGCAGGGAAAGGCTTTACTGTTACCTTTTTTTGCCATGCACTCTTGCACATCGTTCCACTCAGCTTTACCAAAAGCTATCCCTGAATAAAACTCAACTTCTTTTTTTAAATAATTTTTATTAGATATTTCCTTTTATAAACACAAACATTACACACAAACAACATACATATACTACGCACAAAAAACAGTTAATAATAATCTCTCTTCTAAACACTGTCGTCCTGGTAGGACGTCTATTATTCATCTCTTTTTCTTTCCTTCATTATTTTCATAAGTATTCCTGTACATAATAACATATATCTACTGATCTTCCATTATCAGTGTATTTACATATATATACAAACATTCTTTCAAATATAAGTTGTACCAACTTCCTTTTCATATCTTGCTACACTTTATTTACTGTTATATTTCTATTCCCTGTTCTCATTTATTGAATCTTATTTGAGTTTGAGTCTTTTATCCAGCCATCCATACCATTTTCCCCACACTTTAAAGTAATCTGTGTCCTCAACTTCTTGTGATTCATCTAAACAGTGCTTTTGGCATCAGAATTCTGGAACTAGTTTTCCATTGCCTCCCTCCCTTGCTTCTTTTTTTTACATCTCCAACTACCGGTAGCTAACATCTGGAATTCCAGGATGCCTCTGAATCCCACTACCAAATAGATTTAATTTTACTTAGTTTCCAAGATTAGCAAAATCTGGCTAGGTGCTGCAGCAGTTAATTTTCTATTGTTTCTAATGAAAAAAAGAACTTTACAAGACAAAAAATGGATTTGGGGAAAGAGAAGTTAAGTGGGTTTTTGCACTGTTTTGTTTAAAGGATAGGATCTGACAAATTGGTGTGAGCAACCATTACTTAAGGAAATGTTGTCTTTAGAGTTCACCATCTCTACACAAAAGTGCTTTTCTCTGGCTTCTTTTACTAGTATGCATATGATTATAACACTACATGATTCTCCTGGGTAATAAACTTCATTAAATTCAGTAGCATCTGTTTGAAAATCTGCATACTTAGAATTGAATGAATTGATCCATTGCTTTTTTGTCAACACACTAAATGAACATAGACACACGCATGATTTTGATTTTATAAAGTGTTGTCTTGTGATATCGTTAGACACAATTCTTATAACAGACAACTTGACAAGTAGCTATGTTCAAATCTAGGTTAATTTGACTTTGATTTAATATTCAAATGTATAGGACACTGGTGACAATACACTAACACATTATTTAAATGTATTTCTATTTTATTTGCATTTCTAATTATTTCTCCTTTGGGAAGTATTCTATGTTTGCTTTCTTTTGCTTGCTACTATTTTTGAATGTGATTCATAACTGCTTTTACTCTACTGTTCATTACCTCAGAACATTTATAAGAAAGGAGGATATAAATCCTAATTTGTTATGAAAATATAGGTATTTATAGATGAATTCAAAGGGAATGTTTGTAAGTAATGAAAATCATTTTCAGTGATGATTTAATATTAGTTTCCTTAACCAAACATAATAAATACTAACTCCCAAAGGGTTTTAATGAATTAATTTGAACTAAAAAACCCTTTTCTATTTCTAGGCTAGCCAATAGAAGTTGCTAATGTTGTTATCAAAGGCTAGGGAATTATTTTCAAAGCCTCTAATTGAGAAATATTTGAATAGCTTCAGTTTGTCCAGTGGTACAGTTTTCCTAAGCATATTATCACCATGCGTACTTCCAAAATGATTCTCCATCAGACTTCAAATGTCAGTGATGGTGATTACTGAACACACACCACATGTTCTGCTTAGTAGTTACGGTACGGTGCTATTGGCAAGAAAAATGCATTGATGTTAATACTTGGTTCCATTAAATTGATATGTTGTTAATTTTTACAGAGTTGAAAATCTCGGGTTTGGCTTTCCTTGATGGAATAACCTGATCTTAACTGCTCTCCTGAAAGTCAGAAGGGTGTGTGTGTGTAAATATGAGATTTCTATGGGGAGTTCCAAAGTATGGGAGTGGTATTTGAAAATACCCGTTTTAAAGGGCCAATAAATGGCATTCTCATAGTAACAGAATCTGGAGGGATACAGAAGAAGGTGGCCCTTCAGATAGCTGGTCTAGAGTCTGAAAAAGTTTAAAGCTTTTCCCTGCCGAGTCATGACCGACTGGGGTGGGGAGAACGGGTAGTGCTCATCTCTGATTCTTGGCTGAAGGAATGTGTTATCCAGACACTTCAATCATCATATGGCTAGCATGAACATATGGTCCCCACTGAAGTGGTACCTATTTATCTACTCGCATTTGCATGCTTTTGAATTGCTAGGTTGGCAAGAGCTGGGGCAAGTAATGGGAACTCGCCCCCTCGTGTGACACTTGGGGTCTTGAACTTGGGCTGTCGGCTTTCCAGCTGATGACCCCAACATTTTAAATGCTGAGCCAATTTGCTGCCCTGGTCTAGAGTCATGTAAGCCTTAAAGGCAACAACTGGCACCTTGAATTGCACCTAGCAATTTAGATTGGTGTAAAAGGTCATTAGAAACCTCCAGTTATTCTTTAGTAGTAGAATATTACTGAGATTCAAGGCTCATGAATCAAGTGCTGAAGATCCTTTTATCTGTCTTTATTAAGAATAGTGTTTTTAGATTCTGTTTGTGTTTCCTCATATCAAATATATCATTTCCCTATATTAAACTTTCCCTTCAGGCACGAACTGTCATGTACAGTTATTTACTTATTTTTCAGAATTTATATGCTGCTCCGATCCTGATGACCTGGGGTGGGTAGCAGTAACAAAAGTAGATCTTCTCCATACTTGCTGATTAATGATGGGAAGCTAAAGCAATCATGCAACTGTCTTCCCTGATACATGAACACTTAAAGAAGTATAAAAACATGCTTCTAGACAAAACAAAGAACATTTTTTTCTCCCTGAACTGAACATAGTAACTGACAAAGATTCTTCTCTATGAAGAAAAAGTGCTAGGTATTGGATTCCCTTCTCCACAATTTAATGGATTGTCCAGTGTCTAAAGAAAGGAATGAACTAGAATATTAAAGAAGGATATAGCTCTGCATTGAGTCCTTCCCCCTTTAAAGGTCCCTCTGACAACAAAGTAGAAATGAAAGAATTTAATATAAGAGGGAGTTTTTAATTCACACATTAACAATTCCCTATGAGTTTTTAACACATCCCTCTCTCTATTGCTTTTTATGGAGCTAAACATTGGTAAATAATTGTTACTGAGGCATTAGGCAAGCTATGCAAAGGCTGTAATGATATTTAAAGCATGCAGAGTATGCTTCCCAATGCTGTCTCTTAATTGTTCCAAGTATCCCTTTGGGGCTGAAATATTCTGAGGAACGAAAAGGGGGCATTACATTGCATCAGCATAGCACTCTTAATTGGAAAAGCTGTCATTCCTTGAATTCTGTTAAAAAAATGGCTGGATTGATAGCATAGATTGGGATTTTATGGAGACAGACTGAATCCACATATACAAAAGGGATATGCTAATGGTGGTTTTGTGATTCAACCAACACGTGTGCATTGCTAATGCTTCTCAGAAATGATTTTGGAGCTTCCCAGTTATCTTGAAAATTAAGCATTAATTTTAACTCTTACCTAGAAGGAATGTCGAGTATCTTTTCCAATCAATATCTTTTCCAGAATATAAAAGTCAGCTTCAGTAGGTTTTCAGTATTGAAAGCAAGGATTTTTAAAAACATGAAATGCTATTATTGAAAGAATTTTTGAGAAGACCACTACATGTAAAGATTATGGAGATTATTTTTGGGTTTAGTGAGGGCTAAGCACTAAGACTGGATTCATTACAGTCTTTAGATTCTTTGGAGGTTGTGTGACTTCCTCCAGCCATTTCCAACACTATCTTTCCATTGAGCATATGGACTTTTGCTGGTAGAAAGTCTGTGCACTTAATAACACTTGACTGAAATGCTGTCTTTTAAGTTTCCTCTCCTAGAGTGTTAGACATGTGCAGATTTTCTCTCAGCAGGTGCCATTGTTCAATTTGTGACTGTCACCTGGAGCTGTGGAAAGATTTGAGGCGCATATTAGCGTTTTAAAACTGCAAGGAAGGAAAATGGAAATAATGAAGGAAATACATGAGTGGTGTGTGAAGAAAATCAGTGACAAGAGCTTGTTTCCCTTTTGCAATACTTGGATCTAGGGCTATCCAAGAAAATTGAACAAGGCAGTATCAAGTTACCTGAAAAGAAAGAATTAATATAACAGTTGTTATCACAAGATACCTTTGAGACTGCTAACAGAAGGTGAAACAGAGCCATGGATAGTTAAGGCTATGGAAAAAGGCTTGCCAGCTTCTTCTAAGACAGTAAATGTAAGCATTTAAGCCCAGAGAGCTAACTGACTTGGTTCTTCGAAGCTTGCTGGCTGTTGTTAGAATGCTGGGAAAATTGGGATCCTGGACAAGATAAGTCTTTTCTCTTTTATGCTTTTGAGATGAAAGAACATTAAGCAACTCATGGTACAAGTTTGCCTTGAATGAAATAGGTAGTTGCCTCTTTATCACCTAGAGCCTGGCTTAAAAACAACAATAATAACAAAACCTCTGTGAAACAGATTTACAAAAAGAGGTTCAGTGTTATGGAGGTTGGTTTTCCTCCTTTGTGCCCTTTTTACTAGTGTAATTGCTACCGTAGTTTTATATAAGCATGTTTTATATATATGTTTTGAAAAAAAATAAAATAAAATAATGCAGTGCTTTAGACTGATGGGCAGAAATGTGTTTTAGAGTATATGGGATTGCAAATATAGTGCCTATCTATAACTCCCTTTTTTAGGATTGCACAACAGCTGCATGATGCCAAAAAAAGGTGTGACTATTTTCAAGTATTGCAGACAGGTGCTACTTTCATTGCATGCTTGGAAACAGATCTTTGCCTCATTTGTTTGTTTGGAATTTAAAGTCAGATTTAATAATTTAACCCTGTGTTTCCAGTTTTATCTTAGTTTGATATCTGCCTTCCATGCTTGCCTATTGTTGCATCTATCATTCAATTGCTGCTTTTTACGGTACTCATTATTGGTGGAAAATATATGACCTGCTCCTTTTCTCAGATTTGTTTTTTCCAGGTTTAAATATCAAGAAGCCCTTTAAAGTAAATCTAATGCACTTGAATTTGTTTTATGTATGTTTGTATAGATTCAGAGTAGGGAACCATCCATTTGCACCCTCTCCCAGAGCCTTGGTGCCTAAAATATTTGTACTCTCTCTTGCTAAATAGAGCAAAGCAGCAGTCTCAGATACTGTTTTGGTGGTTGTGGAAAGACAGCAGACATTTCAGAGTGATAGAAATTTTTTTTTCTAGAGCAGCTGTGCTCTTAATTATTCAGGTGAAGGGTAAATAAAAGACTGCAGTCTAATTCCACAGTTTTGTTCGTTATTTAGCACAGCGGTGCTCTGAGGTCCAAGATATGTTCATGTGTGTTAGAATGTTCTTCTCTTGGGTGACTGGTAAATCAACTGGTAAAATACGTTTTATCTTTTTGAGCAATTTTTCCAGCATTTTGGCTTGTCTAGAGTTAATAAAGGGGTAATCATTGATTTACCAACCACAACTGAGCCAAGAATTTATGTCACTAACAAACTCACATTTGTTAAGTGAGTTTTGTTCCATTTTATGACTTTTCTTGCCACATTAGGTAAGTGAATCACTGCAGTTGTTAAATTAGTAACGACTTTGCTTATTAGAAAGTCTCCAAAAAATGGTCACATGATCCCGGGACACTGAAACCGTCATGAATATGAACCAGTTGTCAAGCATCCGAATGTAAATCATGTGACCATGGGGATGCTGCAATGGTCCTAAGTGTGAAAAATGTTTCATAAGTCACTTTTTTTCAGTGCTGTTGTAATTCAAATGGCCACTAAACAAACTGCCATAAGTTGAGGACTACGTGTATTATGTTGCTGGATTTCTGTTATACAACTGTTGTTGGATCCGAGCTAAATTGTTCAGAATCTCAGTTCCATTTTTATTCTGTCCCTTGAGTGCTTTATTTTGTCATGGAGGTCTGCATTGTTGTATTTTTGAAAGGCAATATATAAAGATGAGGATGGTAGCAACTATATCTTGTGATACTTCTAGGAAGGCTGTTCTTTATGAGAAGTGAGGCACATAAAGTGAATAACCTAAAGAGAGGTGCAACTTTGCTGGATGATGATGGGTCCTTGTCTCTTTTAATTACACCCTTTGGCTCTTCTTTTTGCCTTCCTGAAGCATGATGCAGCTTCTGTTGAGTTCTTGTGGGTAATTGTTTTTACTTTGCTTGTGGATTTAAGTGTGTTCTTGTCCTTTTTGTTTTTTGTGTTTCTATGCTGTGTTACTTTGTAGCTGGTCAGAATCATGATTTTCAAGATGGGCAGATATATTAATTGGAAGAAAGAGAAAGAAAGAAAAAGAAAGAAAGAAAAAGAAAGAAAGAAAGGTGGGAAAAGGAAGGAAGAAAAGAAAGAAAAGACAGTTGAGTTTGCACTTCTGCTGTCACCACCTTTTTGGAGAATGGAAACACTTTGACAAGCCTTCTCCTTAATTTGGAAGAGTGCTAGGATGCTCATAGCATATACAACTTAGGCGCAAACTGTGTATAATAATAATAATAACAATAACAACAATAATAATAGTAACAACAGTGAAAGCCTCACTTTCTGGCTCTACAGTAGTTGCTTTGAGGTATCAAACCAGAGAAAAGGAGCCTTATCTCCTTTTGAGATGAACACAGAAGCCTCTGTGTTATGATTTAAGAATGACTGTAACTGCAGATAAGAAGGAAAAATGTAAATTTAGCTTTTAGCACTGATTAAAAAAAAAACAAGCCAAAAAACAAACAAGCAACATCTCAACAGTCTTCCATAGAATTGTGGGGAGACTAGACCCAGATCTTGTAAGTGAAGTCTGGACTCATGTAGATTAAGATTGTATCAAATAAGCAAAAATTGAGTTGGCCAAAACCCCAAAACATTTCCAAAATAAAAGCCAAAGGCAGATTCTTTGAAGCAGAGAACAATTTCCAAATACCAGGATCCATAGAGCAAAACCTCACACTTGAAAATGGAATAATTATTACATTATGTCTGATAAATTATGCTTCTCCAGCCAGGTGATCCAGACTAATTACTGCTTCTATAAATTGCAACTGTGGTTCAAAACTTTTAAGAGCACTTCCTGTTAGCTCCTGTTGATTACCTCGAGATTTCTGGCTCAGAATATGTCATTTTCTCTTGCGTTAGTTCTGTTATTCCCAGATTCCCTGTCCATCTGGAGTCTCTGCCTTCTCCACACATCAAACAGTCATCATTTTCTGCTCAGTGATTATTTTCTTGACTCCAAGTCACACCCTCCCTCACTTCTGGCCCAGAGAAGTTCACCTTCACTCCTACCACAGTTCCTCCTATGTTTTGCTTAGCCCTAATTTACCAGGTGGCTGTTTACAATCTCCATTTTGCTTATATTTTTCTAGCAGTCTTTGTCCCTTTTCCAGATGTTCTTTTTTCCAGGTGATCTCCCTTCCCCTTTGTTGTCTCATATCTACTTCCTTTTAAGAAAAGTTTTTTTAAAAAAACCCACAATAAGTGGAACTGAGGAGAACCTGTTGGGCAAGTCCAGACAAATTTTCTCCTCTCCCCCACTCCCCATTTTGGATTTTAATCTGATAAATAATCCCTGTTGTTTTACCTGGGCAAATCTGGACTTGTCTGTCTTGTCCTCCCACATGTTCCTAAGAATTAAAGTTGTTTCTAGATCAGGGCTTCCTAAATGTTTTGCCATCTCACCTCCCTTTACTGTAATCTTGTTGTACAAGTACCAGTAATCCTCAATTTACAACCACAATTAAGTGAGTCTGGTTTTCCCATTGACTTGGCTTGTCAGAAGGTCACAAAACAGGATCACATGACTCTGAGACACTGCAACCGTCATAAATATGAGTCAGTTTCAAGCATCCAAAGATAAATCACATGACTATGGAGATGCCATATCGGTCATAAGTGTGAAAAATGGTTATAAGTTACTGTAAAGTGCCATAACTTTGAATGGTCACTAAACGAACTGTTTTAAATCAAGAACTACCTCTACACACTTGCCCTAAAGCTCAAAATGAACAATAAAAACAATGCAATGAAACTTTCCAATGAAAGGCGGATTTATTGAAGCAACGTACCTAAAAAATTCTTCACACTTCTCCTGGGCCCTGTTTGTACCTCCCCTCCCTACTTTTAACCCCAAGAGAGGCTCACCTCACATTTTGGAGAACTCAGTTCTAGATGAAGAGACTCCATGACTGAGAATCAACTGTCAGTCTTGATCTGATTGGCTGAATTTGGGAAGGGAAGGGCTTACTTACGCTTTTCTGGAAGCAAATGGGAGTTTATCCTTTCTCTGTACTATAGATAAATGGGTAAAACATTATTTGCTTTCAAGTCTCTGCTCAGAGATACAATTTACAGGTAGTCCTTGACTTACAACAGTTCATTTAGTGACCATTTGAAGTTACAACGGCACTGAAAAAAGTGACTTATGACCAGTTTTCACCCTTAACAACCATTGCAGCATCTCCATGGTCACGAGATTTACATTTGGATGCTTGACAACTGGTTCATATTTATGACAGTCACAGTCATATCAGAAGGTCATATGATCCCCTTTTGCAGCCTTCTGACAAGCAAAGACAGTGGGGAAGCCAGATTCACTTAACAACCGTGTTACTAATTTAACTCTCTCAGTGATTCATTCAACAAATGAGCCAAGAAAAATTATAAAATGGGCAAGCCTCATTTAACAAATTTCTCACTCAACAACATAAATTCTGGGCTCAATTGTGGTCATAAATTGAGAACTACCTGTATTAGATTTGCAAGGTTAGCATGATTCAATTCCAATCTATACTCTTTGAGAAAATTGGAAAGGGAAAGATGGCACATTTGATAAAACAACAACAACCCCCCCAACCTTGATGTTTGTGGGAAAGAAGTATGTTTGAGTTAGACTACTTCTCCATCTAATTCATTTTACTCAAATATTATAGCAGTAACTGAGAAAAATATGGCCTTGGGACCAACATAAAGCTGCTCTTGTAATGTTTGATTATTTCTTTTCTTTTAGACTTTCCCTAGACATAGTCTCTGGCCCACTGGTTGGCAGAGATCTTTGGTCTTGAAGTGAGAACTGTACCAATGGACAGTATGTCTATTACCAACACGCCAACCAGTAATGATGCTTGCCTGAGCATTGTTCACAGTTTGATGTGCCATCGACAAGGAGGAGAGAGTGAAACATTTGCAAAGAGGGCTATTGAAAGCTTAGTTAAAAAACTCAAGGAGAAAAAAGATGAACTGGATTCCTTGATTACAGCCATAACCACAAATGGAGCACATCCTAGCAAATGTGTTACAATTCAGAGAACGCTGGATGGAAGGCTTCAGGTTAGTAGAAGCATATCTGGTGCCATTATGTTCTTTATTTTATGTAGTGACAAAGAGAGAATGGAAAATCGCCATGCTTGCCTATAACCCTGTGGAAATGGTGCTTATAGATTAAAGTTTTTGTAGCATTCAGTGTAAACAACATTTTGTATAAAATATTTCCTTCATTTCTTAGATGATTTTCTTCTGATTTACCAGTGAATTTCTCCATGATTTCCAATCTTTTTAGGTGGCTGGTCGAAAGGGCTTTCCGCATGTAATTTATGCACGGTTATGGAGGTGGCCTGATCTTCACAAAAATGAACTCAAACATGTCAAATATTGCCAGTATGCATTTGACTTGAAATGTGACAGTGTCTGCGTGAATCCATATCATTATGAGCGTGTTGTGTCACCTGGCATTGGTAAGTTTGTTCATGAATCCGCGTGAATTGTTGAATTTAAATTAGAAATTGGGTTAGCTTTAATAACAAATTCCTGACTCCCCTATTTTCTGAGTCATCTGTTTTGATTTGTGGTTACATTTCAAGGCAGTTGATTCCAGACTGCAGTTGGTCAAAGGACCTTTCATCATTGTATTTTCCCCCTATTCTCTTCTGTTGTAGGGAAGATGTACCAGGAACACTGACAATCAGAAACAAGGTTGCAGTGCTTAAGTGCCATGTTAGTCATTCCAGCAGCCTTTGTTTAATGTTTTTTTCTTTTAAAGAAAGAAACTTAAAACTCCTGTGAGATATGCCAGAGAGAACAGCATCTCTGTCAGTAAAATATTCCAGATTCTTTCCTGCCACTGTAGTGAGGAGAATTAGGCAAATTTCTCCCAAGTGATTTCTTCTGGAAGAAATGTTCTCCTGGAGCTCCATAGAGACAGGCACACTTGAGTCCCCTCTGGCCTTGGATCCTCCAGTGATCTTGAATTCTTTGCTTACCCTTCCTTATCTTCACCTTGCAGCATTCAAGAGACCTTTTGTTTCATAGTTGTGGGTTTGAATGTTGCATCCTACTGCTGTTAGTGGTCAAGGCAGACTTTGTGACAATTGAACCGTATTTTGCAGCCTTTAGGCTAAATAGCCTTGTTGACGTTGGAAAAGCTAGCAACATGGTTGGACCTGAAGAGAACTTGGATGGAAGAAATCTTTGTAGGCTACACTGAGAAATCAAAACACATTCTTGAAAAAAAAGCAGTGGCAAAATAGTTTAAGGTTAATACTAAGAAAGCCACATACCGGCCCATATAGTTTCAGGAGTGAGCTCAGTTCAAGGTAGAATTACAATTAGCTCAGATTTCCTCACAGATTTCATGGTACTTTGTGGAAGACTCTTGAAAATGGTATTGTCTCATGGACTTTATTTTGAATGTGGTGGATGGCTCTTTAATCATTCCTTAAAGATGGATTAGAAAAAAGTCTGACAATAAATGTTTGCCTTGATGGAAAGGAAGAATTAATTGGTCCCTTGTCCAGCTTTGAAAGCTGTTTTTTTTTTAAAGTATTATTGTTATCGAACAAGAAAGAAATATTGCATTTCTGAAATATTATCATGGAATTGTATTCCAGAAATGATAGGATATAAAGACAGCTTCCAGTTTGATATAAAAATTTGTCAAGTAGAAATTTAAGAACATAATTTAATAGTACTTTATAGGCATATTTATTTAAATGGCCACCCATTTCAAAATAGTGACTAGGTGGTATATAGTGATCAAAACAAGAAAAACAGCATAGAACACCCACAAAGATAATGCAGTAACCTCAGTCACAAAAATCACATCATCATTAGCAGCAGAGCTCACCTAATCTGACTGAAACACCTCATGAAACAATCAGGTCTTCAGGGTCTTACAAAAGGTGTATTGTCACAGGGTTTTTTCTTTTCTTCATAAATTCAGGTTAGTGGGCTCCAAAATCCTAGAGAGCGAACAGAAACCCCCAACCTGGCCTATAGGAAACATTCCCAAAGGACTCACTATTTGCTGTGTCTCTGTTCCCAGATTCTGCTGCAACTCCTGTTCCTCTACTACCTCTCTTTGCAAGCCCTACTTCTGGAGAACAGTAACTCTTCTACTCGCCTTAAGATGCTTCAGGCTGTTTTAGTTTCACAAATAAACACAAACCACCTTCACACTCACTCCAACACCACAACTTCAACATTACCATACCCATCTGCCTCTCTGCTCAGCTTTTACAGTTGCTGGACTGGCTAGGACAGTGATGGTTAACCTTTTTAGCACTGAGTGATGAAACTGGAGTGTGTGCATGTGTGCACCAGCACCCGGAAGAGTGCAGCTGGCCAGCGCGCAGGCACGCTGGCCAGCTGTCCGGTGCGCATGTGTGCGTTGGAACACGGAAGAGCAGCTGGCAACGGCGCACGTGCCCATAGAGAGGGCTCTGCGTGCCACCTCTGGCACACATGCCACAGATTTGCCATCACTGGGCTAGGAGAGATCTTAAAGGGGCAGGGCACCAACAGCTCAGTGCTGGTCATTTTGCAGGCAGCATATCCTCTCGTGCATATCTACATATTTCTGTTCGTTTTTTATTTAAAAATTTGAATGGTAAAAGTATTTATTCACTAGTATTTAAAACTGGTCTAATTATTGTACATTTTCTCTTTAAAGATCTTTCAGGATTGACTCTGCAAAGTTCTGGTAAGCTATACATAACGTTTTATGCATTATAAACAACATGGAAGCTTAAATTTAAAGCTACATAAACATTGGGAAAAATTCTATTTTTCTGCAGTAGAAAGAAGAGTGAATTCTGTATTATGCAATTACATGAGTCACAAGGAAGTGGTCTGTCATTATATGAATGCAAAGAAAGAGAAAATATGATGTTATGATTGTTATTCTTGTTTGTGTTCTTAAAGGAATAAAGAAAAATTGCCAATTATTGTTTGAGATCTTTAACTGGTTACTCAATTTATGTGATTAACATTGCCACCTGATGGGCTTAGTCAATAAAAAGACTCTTTTCCAAGAACTAAAAGAAGTAGTTTAGCAATCTAAATGATATATTGTATGTATCTGAACTCATAAATTTCTAATTTCTGGGTGTCCACTAATGCATTGGGTTAGATACACTTAAACCTGGAATAAATCCATTGAATAAGTCTGATCCATCCTACTGTGATTTACTTGGCTAGTTAATTGATCTTAGCTGCTTTCTACGTGCAGTTTCTTGTACACATATTGATTTGGATTTATTATATTTCCTAACTGGGATAAAATCCCAACTGGGTTTTATTTTGTCCTCAGACTAGAATGAAATCCATTCCCATTGACGACATTGAAAAAAGCCCCCTGTATGCTAAATGGCTTCCTTTTTTTCATAATAGATTTGTGTGGGAAGGATGCTGGCTCTGAGTTTATATGCATAAGAGTCAGTTGGATATAACTGCTAATGGAATCGATTTTTGCTGATGTATAAGAGCTTTCAGCTTCTCCCATGCACCCTCAAAATCTCCTTGGGGGAATGGGGGAGGAAGAGGAGAAAGTCCATTTCTGCTCATCGAGTGTTGAATTTCAACATGTATCTGTAGCAACAATAGAGCAACAGTTCTGTGCCCTTCATAGGTTGCTTTTGCCATCTTGCCAATGATTGGCTTATTGTCTGCATTTCCTACAGAAACCGTGAACTTGTTTGTATCATTTTGATATCAGTGGTTGGGGATAGGTGTTCTTTGTTTTTTGTGATTATCTTTTTGACCTTGTTCTGATTTACGTACTATTATTATTATTTTGTTTTTTCTATATTGATGTAGTACTTTGCCTAAAGTCCTTTGTAATTGGGTAAGATAAAGTTAGTTGTAAATAAAAAGTTGTCAAGTATAATCTGTAGGGTTCAGAATAATTTAAATTTCCAAGAATCCCATGGAGATGCTAGAGATTCTTGACATAAACATCCAAGAGCATGGATGAGAGAAAGATTATTTAGCTTCACTACAGTGGACTTTAATATTCATAAATAAGAAATAATGATTTTTTTTTCATTCACAAAGGATATCATTATCACTTGGAGCTTTTGTATCTTAAGCTTAATTGTGTATCCTGACAGCATTCTTCCATTTTATTCTGAATATCTCAAATGTATGATTATTTCAGGTACTTTTAGGATCAGCCTGCTCTTTTCATTAGAAAACCTTCCCAAATCCATTTATTCCACCTATGCTTCTTTGTCATTTAAAGTAATCCTCTATCTGTGGCGTCAAGTGAAAATAGCTTTTCTTCCTTCTGTGTGTTTTAAGGCAGTCGTTTGTGTATTTTTTCTCCTTAATCTTTTAAACTTGTCTTTTATCACAGCACCTGCCAGCATGTTAGTAAAAGATGAGTATGTACATGAATTTGAAGGGCAGCCGTCACTGTCATCCGCTGAAGGCCATTCAGTTCAGACGATTCAGCATCCCCCAAGTAACAGAGCACCCACTGAATCCTATAGTACTCCAGCTATGTTAGCGCCTTCTGAGCCTAGTTCTGCCAGCACTACCAACTTTCCCAACATTCCTGTTCCTTCCACAAGTAAGATGATGATGACGACAACCATTTGAAAATGCATGTTGTCCATCTCACTTTGTTTTAGAAACTTGGCCATCATTACTCGGGCCATTAATATAAATGGATTATTAAATGAATCGAGAAACCATGGAATCCTATTTGATAATTATATTGTATATAATAATTACAATCATATAAATTTATATTTATATGTAATCAGATATAATTGCAATTTGGTTAGATTGACGTGTTTATTCTCGTTGTGTTCCTTTGTCGTTGTTTACTTTATTGTTCTGTTATTTTACTTCTGTTTACATGCCTTTTCATTTTCCTTCCTTTTTATTATTGTAAACTGGTTAGAGTAGCATCCACAGTGAGATAGGCAGCTAATAAATTTAACAAATAAATAAATAACAATTAACTTAATGGTAAAAATAATGATTGTTACTTGATTCCTTTTATGGAGGTAGAGCTGTAATCCAGATTCCTTCCTTCCTTCCTTCCTTCCTTCCTTCCTTCCTTCCTTCCTTCCTTCCTTCCTTCCTTCCTGTCTGTCTGTCTTGTCTTTCTTTCTTTTTTCTTTTTTCTTTTTTCTTTTTTTATTTCATTTATGTGCTGTTTCAGTGTGCTGTGTCTTGGCAGCTTATAGTTCTTCATTATATAAAACATAGCATGGGAGTAGAGAGGAGGATGGGTATTCATACATATGTATATTGTATCTCTCATTGGGTGCAAACTCTAACCTCCAGATTTTAGCTTCCAGATTAGAAAGCATGTTTAGTTCTCAGTGCCAGAAAGAGAACTGTGGAAAACTGAAATCTATACATTATGTTAAGAAAGAAACATTAGAAAATAGACCAATGTTTAGGGAGATGGATAGTAGTTAGATAAATAGTGCTTTTCCCCCCATCTTTTTAAAAAAGTTTTTAGTGTCTCCTACTTTGCATAATTCTAAAAGACTCCTTCGATTAGGGCTGTCAAACTCGCGGCCCGTGGGCCATATGTATCACATGCTGGCATGCCCACGCCCGGTTTAAGCAAAATGTCACGTGATGCCGCTGTGGCGATGCGACTTTGACCCACTTCTGCCTTAGATCAAGAAAATAACTCCATGCTTCTACAAGTTTAATAAGGACCCCAGTGCCAAGCACTGTTTTTTATACCTTTAGCCCCAGGTCTAACTAGACCAAACAAAAAGGGAGCAATCAAGATCTTACTTTGGATGCCAAATAAGCACTCTTAAGTAATACAGGAGGATTGGGCTGGTGGCTTCTGTCCTGCCTTTTTAGTAGAGTAGAATTCTTTGTCCTTGCATCAAATTATCTCATTCACACTTATTACTTAGAATTAAGTAGCTATATTAATATGCGGAAAGGTGTTTTATTGGTGGTTTTATTATTGTAATCATATTAACGGCCGAAACCTCAGGCTTCTAACAGAGTAGTCATTCATTTTTTTAAAACAATCGTGAACTGTTTTACATTTTTGCCAGGCCAACCCACCAGTATGTTGGCAGGTAGCCACAGTGATGGACTCTTACAGATTCCTTCAGGGCCTCAGCCAGGGGCACAGCAGAACGGCTTTACAGCTCAGCCAGCTACTTATCATCACAGTAAGTGAACTGTTTACATTCCATTCCATTCCAGGATTTAGTTTAGTTTAGTTTGCCTGCCTGGTTTTCCTTGAAAAGAGATAGGAAATAAACGCGTATTTCCTGTATCTTTTTAGATAGTACAACAACTTGGACTGGTAACCGTACTGCAGCCTACACACCTACTATCCCCCACCATCAAAATGGACACCTTCAACATCATCCACCTATGCCTCACCCTGGACATTACTGTAAGCATGCACGTGTTATTGTATGCATGGCTTAATTGGTGTAATGAAATCATGATTTCCCGAGAGACAGCAAGAAGTAGTGCTGAACTGAAAAAATGAAGAAATATTTGGTCATCTGTGAAGCTTTGTAACTTATCTCAGGCGAGTTAGTGGCTGGTAATGTATTGCATCATGCTGAGTCATAATGGGATTTGGGTTAGGACTTAACTCTGAATTAGCCCATTTGTGGCTTACTCAAAAAAAAAGCATAGCTAATTTATGGCATATGTGAATTCAGCTACTGCATTTGATATTAACAGGGTAGAAATAGAGTCACTTGACAAAAGTCACTTGGAACCTTTTAGACAAAGGCAGTTGGGATATAAATGTGAACTTTTTTTTTTTTTTAAAGAAGAAAATGTCACCGTCTTTTGTATCATTCTAGAACTCTTCAAGTAGAATTCTTCGACTCCCAGAATTCAATTCCTTCAATCCCATATTCTTCTGCTTGGGAATAAATAGAATTTTTATGTAACATTTATAAAATGGCCTAATTCTTTGATTAATATACAAGTAATCCTCAGCTTATGACCACAGTTGAGCTCCAAATTTATGTTGCTAAGTGAGCAATTTCTAAAGTGAGTTGTGCCCCATTTTACAACCTTTTTTGCCACATCTGTTAAGTGAATCACTGCAGTCATGTTAGTAACACGGTTATTCAGTGAATCTGGTTTCCCCATTGACTTTGCTTGTTAGCAGGTCGCAAATGGGGATCACATGACCCTGGGACACTGCAACCATCATAAATACGAGTTCAGTTGTCAAGCATCTGAATGTAAATCACATGACCATAGGGATGCTACAACGGTCATAAGTGTGAAAAATGGTCATAAGTAACTTTTTTCAGTGCCATTGTAACTTTGAATGGTCACTACATGAACTGATGTAAATCGAAGATTACTTGTACTGGTCTGTAAATAATTTTTTCCTTTAAATAGTTGAGAAACCTTCACATCAAATTTGAGCTTATTTCTAAAGTATGCATTTAATATTAGGCACTGTAGATAAAAACATACAGACCTGACTCTTGTTTCTGCTCTGTGGCTGGTTTGCTATGCATATGAAAATGTTTTATGCAGAAAAGAGTTAGTTTCATCTCAATCCAGGCTAGAAATCAGGGAAGTTTGGTCCAAATGTATATCAGAACATTTTGGATGAAATGTTTTGGGCTGTCAGCTGGGAAAAGCCAAAGACAGAGTTGTTGAGGAAAAAAAGGTGTTGAAAAAAGTAAGAAGAGGGTTGGTGGACATATTGGATGTATGGAGTTCAAAGAGATCTTGAGAATAGCTAGGAGAAGTAGGAAAAATAGGAAATGATGGTTATCAGTGACTAACAGGTGGTAGGTAAAGGAATCCTGAGAAGGTTAGGATGGAGGTCAGGCAGCCAGTGAAGCCAGGGACCTGGCTAAATAGCACCTGGAAGTCACCAAAGAAAGGTGTGACCTTTGCTCTAGATTTGCTCTAGATTTGTTTAATGTCAAGTCAGGACAACCAAAGTATTCTAAATTTTGGTTGTAGTGAACTTCAATCTATTTTTGGGTGCAACTCATGAAAAACAGCATGTGGGTTTTGCTTTTAAAACAAACCGTATTATCCGTTTTGTACCCAGTCCTGTTATTTACATTTATTAGATTTGGATAGGGAATAGTCTTCTAGAGATGGGAAAACCTGCAAGGGACAGTGTGGGTAAAAAGTATGACTTTTTAATTCTTTTTTTTTTTAAAGGGCCAGTTCATAATGAGCTTGCATTCCAACCTCCGATATCAAATCATCCTGGTAGGTGCATTTCTTTTAATGAATATTCAGTTAAATGCTTATTCCATATTACAGAATTAAACGGGTACCTTGTGCCCTTTTTAAAACCCATCTTCCCCATTTTATTAACCCCACTGTATAATACTCACATATTAAGGATCCTCTCTTCTGCAACCCAATCATGGTCTGTGGCTTCCTTAGGTGTTTCTTGCCTCAGTTGCACCCTTTTCCCCATGGGTGCAGCACTTAAGTCTTTTTTAAAAAAGGTTCCAGTGGAGTGCTAAAAAAGCCAAAATGCTGTGGGAGAGGTGTTCATGGGGGTGTGAGAAAAGGGCAAACAGGCCATTCCCTACATTTTGCACTCCTCCACCCTTGCACGCTCCTTTACTTGCACACTCCTTCACACACACACACACACACCCCGAACCCCCTGTCAGACCTGTGAACAAATCTGGTCTAGAAAGCATTTTCCTGCGCTCATTAACTCTTCTAGTTCTTGTAGTGCTGATCTTTTTAATGAAGCCTCTCTTCTCCACCCTCGCCTCGCCTCCCCCTTCAGCTCCAGAATACTGGTGTTCAATTGCCTATTTTGAGATGGATGTTCAAGTGGGGGAGACATTCAAAGTCCCTTCAAGCTGTCCAGTTGTTACTGTTGATGGATATGTGGACCCTTCAGGTGGGGATCGCTTTTGCCTTGGTCAGCTTTCCAATGTACATAGAACAGAAGCCATTGAGAGAGCCAGGTAGGTTTTGCGGGTCTGGAAAAAGAAGCATCTGATTTGTCCTTCGTTTTGGGGTGCTTGTGGGTTAAGCTTTGAAAGTTTGTCCTCCTGTTTAGCTGTATAGGTAGTCCTTGCTTAATGACCATTAGTTCAGTGATTAACGTTACGACAGTGCCAAATGAATGATATTTACATCCAGGCCAGGAAGTTACGGCCGTTACAGTGCCTTTTGGGCCCCTGCACTCTGCTGCCCCACCATTCTGCCCTGCACTCTGCTGCCCTGCATTATGCCATCCCCTCTTGCCCAATGCCATTTTTTTCTTGCTGCTGAGCTGTGCCAAGCCTGGTCCTTCACAATGCCTTGTCAGCAGTGGGAGGAAGAAGATGGCAAAGGTCAGCAGTGGTGCAGGCTGACCAGAAGGGCAAGGACGGAGCAGAGATAGATGAGTGGGGGGACTTGAGGTGAGGGCAGGAGAAATGGGTGGTCATTGCAAATGATGTTATAGTCCCGGCCAGACAACTTCAGTCAGGACTCTGCTGTGTGGTCATATGATGTTCTACCTAATGAGCACATCACTTAACAACGGAAATTCTGGTTCCAATTGGGGTCATTAAGTGAGGACTACCTATATGTATCTTCTTTAGATATTCTTCACTATTGACTCTGAATATTCTTCCTCAAGTTCACTCACTTATCATGCTCTGTTTTATCAACCATAAATTTCCATTAATAATGTCCAAAAATGATCAAGTTGGTGTTGATTCTTAATGAACCACATAGACAGATTTTCTTCAAGATGATCTGTTCCCAACTCATCCACCAGATCTTCCAACAATGCCCTCGTTGCTTCTCTAATTGAGTCTGTCCATTTTGCTGTTGGTTGTCGTCTTCTCCTCTCCCCATTCCTTCTGCCTTTCCTAAGAGTAGATCTTCGCATGATGTGTCCAAACAGCATAAAAGTACACTAAGCTAACTTCAGATATTTTTTTAATAAAATGAAGAATAGCAATACATTCATATACCAATGTAATGATGATGTTGCTGGAATAGGCGTCACTATTCCAGGGTGTTGAAGCTATCATTGGTCTGCTTAAGACACTTGTGTAATGTGTCTCATGAACTAAGGGAACCACTGAGCAAAACCTCCTCCCCCTCCCACTTCTTAAAGAATGGAGAGATTGATATCCAGTGTTTCAAAATCACAGATCCAAGTGCTAGGAAACATGCCGAGGAAGTAATTAGATTAGGAAATGGAGTAAGTTTCACACAGACATTTCTAATTTGTATTCTACAGCCGTCACATCATAAGTTATGGGGATATGAATCTGTGCCTGGATATCATATGTTACATGTTGAGTTATATCTACTCTGAGAGATCCCTTTTTATGTAATTAAAATGTCCAGTGGCTGATTACCTGAAGTGGTGCTTTTAATTAACGAATTGCAGAAATGTTAAATTCTGGTGACAGGCCAGAACATGTTGATGGATGAAATTTATTTGTTCTCATCCTTAATCGAGCATTCTTTGCATTGTGCTCCTTTCTCTGCAATAATTTGATAATTTCCACAGAACTTGATTTCGTTGTTTATTTAAAATCCTGCTGGATGCATTTGATATATCTGTTAAGTGAGTCCTTATGACACTCAACTATGACCTCAAAAAGGTTTTATGAAAATCAAAATAAGTGGAAAGGCTTTCACTATGGAATCTTGTTATAAAATAAATTATTGTCTTGTTCTTCTACTCAAGACTTGCCTGACACAGGCATGATTAGCCTTGGTCTCCAACATCAAGTGGATCTCTTGCATGTATGAATTGTCTATTGCAAGTGTGATCCATTGCTTAGAAGTAAATCAGATACGCAGTTAGTCCTCAATTTACGACCACAATTGAGCCCAAATTTTCTGTTACTAAGCAAGATAGTTGTTAAGTTTTGTCCCATTGTGAGTCCTTTTTTGCTGCTGTTGTTAAGGGAATCACTGCAGTTGATAAGTTAGTAATCTGGTTGTTAAGTGAATCTGGCTTCCCCATTGACTTTGCTTGCCATAAGGTTGCAAAAGGTGATCACGTGATCCTGGGACCCTGCAACCGTCATAAATGTGAGTCAGTTACCAAGCATCTGAATTTTGATCACATGACCGTGGGGATGCTGCAATGGTGGGAAAAGGTTGTAAGTCACTTTTTTCCCGTGCCATTGTAACTTTGTATGGTCACTAAGTGAACTGTTGTAAGTCAAGGACTACCTGTAAATCCTTTCAAAGGAATTGGTGCCCGTATGTAGCAGTCAATTTTGAAATGCAGAACAGGGAGGCCAGGCCTAGGCCTATGCTCATTTCATCTAAGTCCATCAGGAAAGATACCCTTGGTAATAAGTTTCTGATCCATCTTTGTTTAATCCTGGCCTCTTGCCCTGAACATAAACTAGCAATTGGCTTCATGTAGTTTAATGTGTTTTGAGTTCACTCAGTCTTGAAAGTCATTCCTTTAAAAAAAATGTGACTCAAAACACACCTCCACCACTTCTCTCGCTGCTGAAGTGGCCTCACTCTTATCTTCAGCCTGGGTGCTCTTAACAAATCACTTAATTTGTCCTTCCGAGGCTGTTCAAGGTCTCTTGAGTATTTGCTTACTCCTTGGTTAGAATATCATAGGTATGAGCTGCCTTTCCAGCAGGGCCTTAGGTCACAACTCCTTGGAAGTGCAAATATATGTTTTTGGGGTGTTTTTTTTTTAATGTTAGTCTGTTTTTCTAATGGTTACACCAAACTGACTTATGGCAGATCCATTGGACCGGGGTGTCAAACTTGAGGCCCGCAGGTCAGATTCAGGTCACAGAATACTTAGATCTAGCCCACGGGGCCGCCCTGGAAACACCAAAGGACCGTCCCACAGTGCCTCTGCCAGCGAAAACGGAGCTTGGGAGGGCTGTGTGTAGGAGGCCCTCACAGCCGAAAACGGAGCTCAGGAGCCCATTTTCGCTGGCAGAGCGCTCGGGCTACCACAGGCGCCCCCGACACGATGAACTGGCCATACCCCCTGGCCATGCCTCCCCCCAGGGGTCAAACACAACCCTGGTGCAGCCCTCAATGAAATCGAGTTTGACTCCCCTGCATTGGACTGCAACTGTCAAAATTCTCAACCAAGGGATAGCTATAACAGGCACACAGATTTTGAAATTGTTTTATACATTCAAGCCTTGATTCCAATGGAGTATCACTAAATAAATCTATGCCATCTTGCTGTATTTAGGGTAAAGGCAGGCCTTGCTTCTTAAGACTCAGTCTTCAGAGAGTTTGTTTACCAGCGACTGATGTTGAAACCAAATAAAGCTGATTTGTCGATGGTTCAGTTTTCCCCATTTTATTGAATCTTGGCGTCTCCATGTTATTTTTTTTCCCTACCAGGTTGCACATAGGTAAAGGTGTACAATTGGAGTGTAAAGGGGAAGGTGATGTCTGGGTTCGGTGCCTCAGCGATCATGCGGTGTTCGTTCAGAGTTACTACTTAGACCGAGAAGCAGGACGGGCCCCAGGCGATGCGGTTCACAAAATTTATCCTAGTGCCTATATTAAGGTTTGTTAACAAAATAATCCTGCATTTTAAAGTTGTAATAACAGAAATAATTTTACTTGTCTGGTTCTGGATTGGCAGTGCCAATCTCTAACCTCTTCTCCACAAATTTCTGTTCTTCATGTTGCTATTTTAATCTGTTAAAAGTTACAGGTCTGCAGCATACGATCCCATGCTGTGTATATGTAATGTTGTACAAGTCTTATTTGGGAGAATCTAATTATTTATGCAGAAGGACCATAAGATCTACAAAATCATGTTTTTGGTAAAAGTATACGTCACCCAGTGTGGAGATTGTAAATGAGTAATTGACTTTAAACATTGTGTTTGAACATAACACAGAATAATTCTGAGAAACGTGTGTTATTGAGCATAAGTGCAATTCTTTTGCATTTAATCTGGAACTTTTCTCATTTTACTACTCCAAAGATTGGAAAAAAATATATACATTGCAGATAAATGCTAAGAGCAACTGTCTGTAGAAGATAGCCTACATTCTCTGTGAGGACATTGTGGAGTTAAGAACGGAAAGCAGTTTTCACATCCTGCTTATATTGAAAAAGAGTCTTCCATTACCGTTTTCTCAGGACAGTTTTCATGTAATATGGTTCCTAAGCTGTCAGTGTTTCTTTGCGGTTTTCAAATCAAGGCTGGATATGTTTTGAAGCCAGAAGCGTAGGTGCTTTTGTGCTCAGCAGGAACAATAGAAAATGGATTGCACAATGCTGTTAAGAGCTTTACTTTTACAATTCGGATAAATCAAGATCTTCGATGTTTTGTGATAGAAGGAGTTAGGTTAAACATCTTCAAAATCACAAAAAGTTGGATTCTTCAGGGGCCAAATATTGCAGCTTACAAGCGGGGTAGAAGTGTGGATGCAGGGAATGGAAGGTGACCTTAAAACCATGCAGTTATTCTTCAACTGAAATAACTAAGGAGAGGAAAGTCATCCATAGCTAGTGGTCCTCGTGTTTTTTTAATTTTTACATAGATCGCAATCCTATGCATGTTTGTTCTAAGTTAAGATTCATACAGATAGTCCTCAATGTACAACAGTTCATTTAGTGACCATTCAAAGTTATAATGGCACTGAAAAAAGGGGATTTATGGCCATTTTTCACATTTACAACCATTGCAGCATCCCCGTGGTCACATGATCAAAATTTGGATGCTTGCCAACTGACTCATATTTATGACGGTTGCAGTGTCCCGGAGTCGTGAAGTCCATAGAGAAGCCAGATGCACTTTGCAACCATGTTACTAATGTAACAACTGCAGTGATTCACTTAACAACCATGGCAAGAAAGGTCATAAAATGGGTCAAAATTCACTTAACAAACGTTTCACTTAGCAACAGAAATTTTGGGCTCTATTTTGGTCGTAAGGCAAGGACTACCTCTACTTCCATTTGCCCTTGGTCAATTCACTCAGGTTTGCACCTCATTCTTAGCAACATAAACAGGTGGATATGTTCATAGCTGTTCACCCAGGGGTGAAATCCAGCAGGTTCTGACAGGTTCTGGAGAACCGATAGCGAAAATTTTGAATAGTTCAGAGAATTGGAGGTGGAAATTTTGAGTAGTTTGGAGAACCGGCAAATACCACTTCTGGCTAGCCCTGCCCCCATCTATTCTCTGCCTCCCAAGTCCCAACTGATCAGGAGGAAATGGGGATTTTGCAGTAACCTTCCCCTGGAGTGGGGAGGGAATGGAGATTTTACAGGATCCTTCTCCTGCCATGCCCTCCAAGCCATGCCCACCGAACCAGTAGTAAAACTTTTTGAATCCCACCACTGTTGTGAGAGAGAGGCTGCTGGCATTCCTAATATAAGGAATGTTTCATTAACTACAATGAGCTTGTTGTTTTTTGGAGCTGGGTCAAAACAAACAATATTGTCCAAATTATGGTTTTCAAACAACTACAGGTCCTCGAGTTAGGACCACAACTGATCCCCAAATTTCTGTTGCTAAGTGAAACTAATTTTGCCCCCATGTTATGATCTTTCTTACCACCGTTGTTAAGTGAATCACTACAGGTGTTAAGTTAGCAACACGGTTATTAAGTGAAACTGGCTTCCCCATTGATTTTGCTTGCCGGAAGGTTGCAAAAGGTGTTCATGTGACCACCCCCAGGACACTGCCACCGTCATAAATATGAACCAGTTGCCAAGGATCCGAATTTTGATTGCAATGGCCATTAAGTGTGAAAAACGATCGTAAATCACTTTTTTTCACTTTGTAACTTGGAATGGTCACTAAATGAACTGTTGTAAGTCGAGGACTATCTGTGTTCCTGGATCGCACGTTATGCCAAGCCACAACCATACTACTCTCACTACGCCTTAGTGCCAGCGATAAAGACAGTGTTTCTTCTCCACGCATTTTCTTTCTTAATCTTTTTTTCCCCCCTTCCCGTTTACAAAGAGATCTGGGAATGTTGACACCAATTAAACTACCCTGTCGGTACCGTATCTTAAAATCCCATGAGACTCACTTCTTCAATGGCAGATAATGAGGGCTGCTCACCCCTACTTTGTCCACCTAGTTCCATCATTGATCTGGACCTCATTGACCCAAAACAGGGAAATGTTGTTTTTAGAAGGCCAATGGACCTTCCTTTAATTTATCCTCATTGGAGCATCTGATTTCAGTGAGATAATCAACAGGGAAAATAAACAGGTCTTTATAGAATTGCCAAATGCTCGGTTTTTTTTATGTATCTCGTTGGTGTAAGTACAGTTGGTATTCTCAATTTGCTCAGAACCAAAAGTTGCTCAGCAGTGGTTAGAATGCAGTATTGCAGGCTGACTCTGCTCACTGCCAGCAGTTCAATCCTGACTGGCTCATGATTGACTCAGCCTTCCATCCTTCCAAGGTGGGTAAAATGAGGACCCAGATTGTTGGGGACGATCTGCTGACTCAATAAACCACTTAGAGAGGGCTGTAAACCACTGTGAAGTGGTATATAAGTCTAAGTGCTATTGCTATATCTATCTATATTCAAGGTACTAAAAGTCCATAACTCATTAGGGAGCTGTCAAATATTTTATTCTTTAAAGAAATTAAGGGAAAATATTTGGACCTAAGAAAGAGTCCTGGTGGCGGCAGTGGTTAGAATGCAGTATTGCAGGCAGACTCTGCTGACTGCCAGCAGTTCGATCCTGACCGGCTCAAGGTTCATTCAGCCTTCCATCCTTCCGAGGTTGGTAAAATGAGGACCTAAATTATTGGGGACAATATGCTAACTCTGTAAACTGTTTAGAGAGAGTTGTAAAGCACTGTGAGGTGATATATAAGTCTAAGTGCTATTGTTTGGGAAGGAAAGAAGGAAAGAAGGAGAAATGAGAAGGAAAGTAGGAAAGAAGGAGGAAGGAAGGAAGACGTATTTGTGCAGTGGCTAGAATGCAGGATTGCAGTCTAATTCTGCCGACTGCCAGCAGTTCGATCCTGACCGGCTCAAGGTTGACTCAGCCTTCCATCCTTCCGAGGTCGGTAAAATGAGGACCCAGATTGTTGGAGGGGCAATAGGCTGAGTCTGTAAAACCGCTTAGAGAGGGCTGTACAGCACTGTGTGAAGCGGTATATAAGTCTAAGTGCTATTGCTATCATCTAACAGGTACACCGTTTCCCCGAAAATAAGACCCAACTGGAAAATAAGTCCTAGCATGATTTTTCAGGATGCCCTACCCCCCAAAATAAACTCCAGTTAAGATTGTCAGCCAGATGGATGCATTTAGTGCTGTATTTCTCCAAAAATAAGACCTACCAGAAAATAAGCCCTAGTGCATCTTTTGGAGCAAAATTTAATATAAGACCCGGTCTTATTTTCGGCTGCATTCTCACTTGGAACTGGGAAAGTGGAGAGAATATTGCTGGGGGAGGAACAGTGCAGGGGGTGTCAAACATTGAAAATACAGCAAGCTGTGTTCCTGCTAACGTGATTGTGTCACAAATTCTGAAGTCCCACTTTTCACAGCACATCTGCTACCCAAAATCACACTAAGGAGCTCTACCGTGGAGAGCAAAAACATTTGTCAGAGACGGGATATGTCTATCATCTTCAAATGTTTCGTTGTTGGCTTTTTGTACTTATAAAAAGCATTTCTCCTTTACTGCTCTGGCAGTAATATATTCTGCACACTTCTGGGGTGTGCAAAGGCACGCCTGGGAGGGAAATATCACTAAAGATCTAAAGAAGGAGAAGCAAAACCTGGTTCCTCTTTTCCTTTGAAATCCTGGAATTCTACTTTCTTGCACAAGGTGTCCATCCGTTACCGAAAGGCTGCAGATTTTGAATTCTGTGCGGTTGGAAATATTTCTAGGAGAATCTCGACAACGTCTAACACTTTTTCTTTGGCAAACTTACAACCTGTTCTAAACTTACAATCTGTTCATCCCTTTTTGGAGTCCCATGTTTTTTTAAAAATACAGAAAGGAGGTAGGGGTTTTCCTCCCCCCCCCCTAAGTTTTCTTAGACCGTTTCTTAGACTTAGATTTAGAATAACTTTAGTGTCACTTTAAATGGGGCTGCCCTTGGGATGCACTCGGAGGCTTCAGCTAGTTCAGAATGCAGCTGCACGGGGGATTTTTGGGATGGCAAGAACCTCCCATGTAACACCACTCCTCCGGGAGCTGCACTG
>JANHFK010001180.1:106647-121963 GCA_036250565.1 Sibynophis collaris
ATCCCTCAATCTGGAGGGGGGAAAAAAAAGCACAAAGCAAAATAAAACTAAACTCCTAGCCTAAATTTTTTGGGCCTACTGATTGTAGAAGCTCTCTGAAGGCTGCTAAAGCAGTGCTAGATCTGACTAGTGGATAACTGACAGCTAACCAATCTGGAGACACTCTTGCTGCAAATGCTGAGAGACCAATAATATACCAGCCAGGAGGGAGGACATATTAAAATCCCATCTTTCCCTTCTCCGAAAGGGAGAAGGCGCGGTATATAAATACGAATAAACCTAAACCTTATACAGGCAATTCTTCTTATGACTGCAATTGAGCCATAAAGAGGCTCAGCACGTGACTGACCTGGTTTTGGGACCTTTTTTTTTGCAGCTATTGTTAAACAAACTCATTGTCCGCTATGGATGATTTTAGCTGGAAACCGGAAGTAAACACCAGTGTACAGCAAAAATGAAAGTTGCAGTCATGTGAACTGTGGGACACTGCAAACAGCCATAAATGCAGGCCAGTTGCCAAGGGCCCAAAATGAAATCATGTGATTGTGAGGGGGGGGGGAAACTTTGGAATCAGGTTGTAAGTAACTTGGGGTGGTGGTGTCATAACTTTGAACAGTTGCTAAGCAACCAGTATTAACTGGAGGACTACCTATACTGGGAGAAACACGAAAACATTATGATATCAGCTAACTTCAGAATCATAGGAAAATGGTAGCCATTGCTCTAATACTGGGCTCAGCCTTGGAGATGTGAAAGTTATACAGGTAGTCCTTGACTTACAATTGTTCATTTACTGACCATTCAAAATTGCATCGGCACTGAAAGAAGTGACCTGTGACCAGTTTTCACATTTACGACAGTGGCAGCATCCCCATGGTCATCAAAATTCAGATGCTTGGCAACTGGTTCATATTTATGACGGTTGCAGTATCCCAGGGTCATGTGATCACCTTTTATGACAAGCAAAGTCAATGGGGAAGCCACATTTACTTAACAACCAGGTTACTAATTTATCAGCTGCAGCGGCAGAAAATGGAGCAAAACTCACTTAACAAATGTTTTACTCAGTAATGTAAGTTTTGGGCTCAATTATGGTCATAACTCGAGGACTACCTGTATATGTTTTGTTAAGTATTGCAATAGGCAGCAGTTTCTTCAGCTACAGAAAAAGGCAAGCTCTTGGACAGAAGCCAATAGTGTCTTTGGCTTCTTTAAGAGCAAGAGTGGGAAAATCAATGCCCCACCCAATAAGCAAGTGTCCCCCAACACCTATCTGCGCTTCTCCAGCATCCGAAGATGATGCCATTTTAAAATCTCTTTTAATTCGAATTTATCAGTGGGATTATGGAACACAAAATGCTCCTTTTCCCAACCTTAAAGCTTTGCCAAACCACCATAAATGGTATGAAATTGGCATCCCAAACGGTAACTTTGGGTCCTAGTTAAGGGACTTTAACCATGGAAAAGAATAAGAATGGTTTCTTTTGCTGCTGTTTTTCACCTTTAAACCGTACCAGTAGTGGGTTCATACCGGTTCTGTCCAGTTCTTAAAACCGGTAGTAATGGCGGCAGAAGGCTCCGCCTGGACGTCATCAGGGATGCTCTGCGCATGCTCAGAAGCTTCTGTGTATGTGTAGAAGCGCGGTGCACGAGCGAAGCGTTGCAATCCAGTAGCGAAGGTAAGTAGAACCCACCCCTGAACCTTACCCCCCAATAAAATAGCATAAAAACATGGAATAATTTCATTTCTGCACCCTTCCAGAAATTATATTATTGGATGATCTCTGCAGCTCTTGGGAGGTTAAGAAAGCCGAATTTTCCCCTTGGAAACATAGTTTAATCTTTTTAAAAGGCTTTTATTTTTCATAATAACACAACTGATATTACCACCAGAAATCTTTATATTTGAGATAGTTGAGAAGTTGGATGATTTGGTTTCTCCATATCCAGTGCCTTTTGCCTCTCTGGCACTCATGAACACAGTGTTCCTCAATCTTCATTAAGATATGGGAAAATATAAACACTGACTCAACTCCATATGCTGCTATATATTTGTTTTTCCATAATAGTCACTTATTTATCTCACAAATAAACCTCTTTCTAGAAGGGCTTGAGAAGAGTCATTTACCTCCGCCTAAAATAACCATTCCTTTGTACTGAAGATAGGCCACAAATTTTTAAAAATAAAGTCCCCTCCAGGTGTGCAATTCAGCAGTGTTTATAAACACCCAGCATGTTAAGACATAAATGATCATTTTTACAGCTACAGCTAATAATATCCTGAGCCAACTAATTGCTGTTTAGGATACTTACAGGGCAGTGGTGGGTTCCTAACGGTTCGGTCTGGATCTTGCAAACTGACAGTAATGGTGGCGGCGGGGTGTCCGCTCACCCGCCCGGGTGCTCTGTGCATGTGCAGAAGCTCCGTGTGTGAATGAAGTGAGCGGGCACGCTCCCGTTGCAAACCAGTAGCAAAGGTAAGTGGAATTCACCCCTGTTACAGGGCAATTAAAGTACAAGCAAGAAACTATTTTTCATTCATGAGAATAAAAACTTCAGGGTAAACATTTGCAGCGAAGTGACCTTAGGCACTGCAAGGTCACAGCAGTTCCAATATCCCAGTTAAGAGTTTCTCAGCCACCTCGTTAAGCTCCAGAAGCCTTGCGTGCGTCTGCAGCTGTGTGCAGGCATCACGCTGCTTGCTAAAAGGCGCAGCTTTTCCACCCAGCTACATCCACCTGTTCCCTTTGACCAGATTAGTCCACCTTAAATAGAAAGGAAGCACTCAATTAAAAAAAAAAAAAAGACTGACTCCATCTCTGCAACCGTTGGTTTCCTGGGAGCAAACAAAAGTACAACCAACTGACCAAAAAGGTCTTTACTTGCCTTGAAAAAACAGGAAAAAAAATCAGGTTAAAACAGAATGGCTGCTACTTTTTGTTTTGTTTCTTAACTTCTGAATAGAAACAGCAATATTTTTTTGGCTTCCTTGAAAAGTAGATAGAATTGTGGGAAGAAATATCCATCTAGTTTGGTTCCAAGCTGGGAGAAAGACAATGAAAACATGGAGGCTGGTTGGAAAGAAGGTTTAATGATGAACAGAACCACCAAGCACATGGTTCTGGGGCAGCAGACCACATGGAGTTGAGAGTGGGGTTTTTTTATACCTTATCTTGGGCAAAATGGAGTCTCTCAACTCCATTTAGTCAGCTGCCCCAACACTCAGTGGTGGGATTCAAATTTTTTTACTACTAGTTCTGTGGGCGTGGCTTGGTGGGTGTGGTGTGGCTTGGTGGGCATAGCAGGGGAAGGATACTGTAAAATCTCCATTCCCACCCCACTCCAGAGGAAGGATATTGTAAAATCTCCATTCCCACCCTACTCCAGGGGAAGGTTACTGCAAAATGCCCATTTCCTCCCGATCAGGTGAGACTCGGGAGGCAGAGAATAGATGGGGGCAGGGCCAGTCAGAGGTGCTATTTACTGGTTTTCCAAACAACTCAAAATTTCCACTCCTGGTTCTTCAGAACTGGTCAGAACCTGCTGAATGCCACCTCTAATGTGCTTGGTGGTTCTGTTCATCATTAAACCTTCTTTCCAATCAGCCTCCAAATTTCTAATGTCTTTCTCCCAGCTTGGAACTGAACCAGATGGATATTTCTTTCCATGGTGTATTTTATTTTATTATTTACTATTTTAGTTTACTTGATTTCATGTTTCTAGACTGTCCATCTCTTTCGAGGAGGGGTATACTTAGAGAGAGTAAAAACAGTTAAAATATGTTGAGCCTCTGGAATGACATTTCTCAACCTTGGCTATTTTCAGATGTAGGGACTTCAAAGTTCCAGAATTCTCTGCAATGGCCATGCTGGCTGGAGAATTCTAGGTACTAAAGGTATTATGCAGTTGCCAAGGTTGAGAAAAATTAACTCTCGAAGCAGCTAGATCATCATTCACATTCATTCATTGATGAAGATAAATGAAAATTTAAATGAGGTGACACCCAGTATATAAAATAGGTCTGTGAATGATAAATAATCTGTGGGATACAGATCTATTAAGTCTGACTTTTCTATATTTTTGCAAAGCTATGATTACCAGATCTGAGCTGCAATACCCAGGGGCTTGGACTACTACTATTATAGGTAGTCCCTGACTTATGATTGGTCACTTTTTGACCATTCAAAGTTATGATGGACCTTCCCAAAGGTATTTATGACCCAATTCCAATGGCTGCCCCCCATGGTCATATGAAATTTTGGCAACCAGCCTGCATTTATGGTTTTTTTTATGATTCTGTGCCCATGTGACTGATTTGCAGAGTTTTTACAGAAAAGCGGTATTTACTTCCAAGTTTTGGCAAAAATGTCCCAGAGCAAACAATGGATTCATTTAGCAGCCATTGCAAAAATGGGAGTAAAATTGACTTGGTAATATGGGTCACCTGCTTTACAACTGTCACGATTTATGACTGTAATAGGTAGGTCATTAGTTGAAGACTATCTGTACATATCTTGCTGCTATCCATTGGTTTTCTAGGTTTTGGCAATCCAGATTTGTTAGCCTGACACAAAACAAACTTACCGGTACTATCTTAATTATCTACATACTAAAACTTGACAAGACTTCCTATTTAGAATGTAAATCATATTAAAATAATGGGAAGAGGAGATGATTGGACAAATTCATGAATGTTCATCTATTCAAGGCTATTTAATCTTGAAGACTCAGTAGTAACATTGGATTGGGGTCAGAGTACTGTCAAGTACCAGCTGGCACACAGTAACAATGCGGAAAGGTAAGAAATCTAGAAACATCTGGTTGGTCACTGTGAGAAGCAAAATGCTGGACTAAGATGGACCTTATACAGTTTAGAAGAGTGTGCAAGCATTGTTATAAGGAATGGGTGGAACCATCATCCTACCCAAGATTTATTTCTCAGGTCCTGCCCCTGTAAGATAAACAGCACCAGTATTTTACACTCTGTAGGCTTTGTCTGAGTTCTACCATTATCACCTTGCTTTGACTCTGCTAAGAGTTTTATGGCATGTTGTCTTAAAGCAGACTAAAACTATTTGCTTCACTTTAGCACATTTGCGATACCCAACGAAGAAACAAAAGATATCTAGCATTCACTCTCTATCTTGTAGCACCGAACAAGTCTATGCTTGTTTCTGCAATCAAGCTGCTATGACGGACTCCAAAACGAAATGTGTGCGTTTACAGATGTTATTACGGGAGTATAGTATACAAGAAAATAATGATCAGACAGACAATAGAATATGTAAGTATCTCTTAGGTAACTCATCATTTTAGGCAGAGGTCATCACAGATGCTGAAGACCCAAAGGAACACTCCAACCAAACCAGAAACATGCTGGCTTGCAAGATAGTGAATGACAGTCGCAAAGGTGCTTTTTTTCAGGAGGCAACTGGACTTCCTTGTTTTTTCTTTGAAGATGTTTTGCTTCTCATCCAAGAAGCTTCTTCAGCTCTGACTGGATGGTGGGAAATGCAAGGACTGAGAATCTCCATAGACATAAAGCCTATGCATACCCATCATAGTAAAGAAAATGTCACTGCCTTGAATATAGGCCCATAAAGGAAAAGCAGAGAGATTCATCCCCCTCCTGGCAGCCAGTTTTATTTCCATACGGAGCATTTAAGAGGGATGGTAGGAGCAATCTCTCGGGCCTTCCTGTTCCTGAATTTCCCTGCACCTTCCTTCCCTCACTTGCTGACGCCCTTAGATTTTTCCTTGCTCCTCTGAACTGTTTCTGCCCAAAACAGGAGAGTGGCACATTGTTCTTTTATGCCGGAATGAAAACACCTGACAACATTTGCACACTTTGGTTCAGGCATGGATCACCTTAAAGTGTTTGTTCCATTCTTAGAACACTTCACACACTACTACCAACTAAATGAGAGCCAGTTTGGTGCAGTCGTTAGGGCGTCAGGCTAGAAACTGGGAGGCCGTGAGCTCTAATCCTGCCTTAGGCATGAAGCTAGCCGGGTGACCTTGGGCCAGTCCTTCTCAGCCCAAGGAAACAGGCAATGGCAAACCACTTCCGAAATCTTGCCAAGAAAATTGCAAAGACTTGTCCTGGTAGTGGCCAGAGATCAAGACAGACTTAAAAGCATGCATTGCACCCACACATCACTCAGCTATTCAGATTGTAATTCCCAAACATCCAAGCCATAATGGCAGATGGCAAAGGCTCATGGGCTGGTACAGCCGAAAGACACCAAGTTACCAAATCATACTTATCCTTATGCTAACACTTAAAAGAACTAATGCTTAAGCAAATTCTCTTTCAAAGGAAGCTCCATCTATACCTAAGGACTGAACAAAATTTACACAGCAAACCCTGCGAAGCCTACTTCCTACTGTTATCAGGAGACGAGATGAATCAGGGTTTGATTTTTTTTAATTCCCCTGCTCTCGAAAATGAAACTTGCATCATTTTCCGCAGATCTGAATGCCAGATACGAAGATATACTGGCTTAGCTAGTCTTACAATGTAATTATTATGAGCAAAAAAAGAAGTACTGAAGTAATTAACCTTGATTATACAAATGGGGTGGGGCACAATTTAATGAAAAGCACAGTGATTTTCTACGCGTTCGACTGAGCAAAGGGGAAAGACTTCAAACATGTACCACAGGGTCTCCTTTCCTTGACCTCCTGGCCTCCCCAGCACAGTCTACGACAACGCTGATGAGCACAACCTCAGTCTTCAATCTTTTATTTGTTGTGGGTTTTGCATCCGGGTGGCTGGAGCAATCTGTGCTATTTTCATGTGTTACGGTTTCCTTCCTCATTGCTTCTCAGTATATTCTGAGGCATTCCGTGTTTGGATCTGGTATAACTAATTAAGCTACTTGGGTCTTCCCGGCTCCCTCCCCGAGCTGTCCCTATACGGTCTGGAGCTGACCCTTCAGCATGATTTCTTTTAAAAGCAAAATATGGCTTTTTATGCCTTCTGATTTGGGAATACTATTCATTGACTGTAAGTGAAGCAATGCTTCTGGCAGATACTGAATTCAGATACAGAGACCTGTTTCTGAATTATGAATCACTTCTCTAGATTGGTTGTGGAAATCTGTAACTTAAAATGGATCTCTGAGTCAATGACTTATTTTAATGTAGACATACTATTCGTGAGCAGGTGGTAAACTGCAGTTATTTGAAAATGTAATGACACAGAAGCATATAATTACTGTACTGAGACAGATGTAGCCTTACATTTAATAGTACTAGGAAAACAGCACAGCTTTTTTAGATTTAGTTTAATCTAAATCTACTTTAGCTTCAAAATCGAATTAGAACAATTCTGAAAATGCTTTAACTAGTTTAACAGACTTAAATTAGACCACATAATGTTTGCCTGTAAATGTTTAAAAAACAAGAATCAGCTATAAAGGGTTGAGTATAAATATTTTAGATTATTTATAATAAAATTTAGTGTAAACATATTTTAGAGCTAAACCTATATAATAACTTTTCAGAGTCTACTATTGATCATTTTCAATCAACATACAACACTATATTTCAGATATTTTTTAAAGTTATAGCTTGATACATAAAGTGAAGCATAAAAACACAAACATTTGTTATGCAGATAATCCTCAACCTATGACCATCATTTTATAATTGTTTGGAGTAACCATGGCTGTGGAACGAGCGCACTTTAGGGCCCGTAAAGCATTCCATCTGTTGTAAAATCCATGCACCTTGTTGTTATCTTATAACATGTTGGGTGCTTGCCTTTATGACTGGTTGCAACTTATGGTCATGTGGCTGTAATTTGAAATATTTTTTCCTAGTTTCCACCATTTTTTTTGCTGGTTTCCGCCAAAACCACATCTAATCAGAATAATAGTTTTGCTTAACAACTATGATTTGCTGAATGACCATCACAAAAAATATTTAAAAAATCAGGTCTGTGGATGCCTCAATTTACAACCTATGACCAGATTTTCAAGCTAGAAAGTGTTAGAAAACTAAGAAGCCGTGAAGACCCTGTCTTATATTTTTTTGAATCCTGAAATAAGAGCTTGGCCTTATTGCCATGCGCTCAAAAGCCTGATTGGCAGAGTACAACATTACCCATTCCTTTGGACTGTCTAAGCAGCGCACAGGAGAACAGGGGGTTTCTTATTTTGGGGGAAACAGGGTAGTCCTGCCTTAGGCACGAAAGACAGTTGGGTGATTTTTGTGCCAGTCACTCTCTCTCAGCTCCATCAACCTAACGGGGTTGTGGAAAACAGGAGGAAGAAAAAGTATATGTTGTGAGGGCTGAGTTATTTACAAAAATAGGAAAGATGGAATAAAAATAACTAGGTTAAAAATTAATTAAAAAAAACACCTTTCATTAAAATATGCCTTTTAAAAACATGCAGAAAGTCCCACTTTCAGCTTTCACAGCTGCCAAACAAAAGCAGTATCATCTACAGCCAGCATGTGCCAAAAGACTCTGAAACCAGAGATGATCTGAGCAGGAATCACTGGCAGAACTGCCTGTGTCAGCACATTTCCTTAGCCCAGACCGCAGGCTGTAGCCGGTCTCCTTGTCTCAAAGCGTTAACCTCATCTTTCACCTCTCCCTCTTCCTTCACCAGGCTTTAATGGGTAGTTCTCCCCCCCACCCCCGCCAACTCTGCAGCAACGTATCCCTTTCAGATTAGTTTCAATCTTTATTTTTCTCCCAAGCTCAAGAATGCACAAGCTGCCACATTTTATTCTCATATGATAACATTTTGGTAAGAGAAAATTGGAGGATTTAAGCACCTGTTTCCCTGAGCCAAAACTGGATAGAGGAGGGGGTTAGTTATGAGGTTAGAAAGCTAGTGGTGATATGAGAGCACTCAGTGTTTTACCAAGAATGTTACATGTGCAAATATCCTCCAATTAAATAGAAATTGTGCTCAGTGTATTCAAGTCCAAGTTACAAGATGTTCCTTTGAAGGAGGATAGTTGACCTGTATAATCTGGGAGGGACAGAAAAGTTGGGAGGTAAAACTACAAGAAGGTGACAATTCTATGCCACTCGGGCTGGTTCAGTATATTGTGCAGGCGCTCATAAACGATTGGTTTTAGCTCAGTTTGTTATCCAAACTAAGCCAATTTTGCTTTATACAAAAGCCATGGGACTGTATGGTGATCTGAATTAAGTGTTAGGGTATCAAAAAAGTAAGGTAGCCATTCTGAAAAAACGGTCCTTTTCTTGGAGATAGACAAATTTCTTGCCACACCATGGTGGAACTCAATGGCTTACAAGGTGGGTAATACAAGTATTACAAACAACTGAATTTATGATGGATAGACCACTTCAAGGGGAATGTCTGTATGAACCAAAGGTTGGAGACGTGTGTGAAATGGAAAGCCTTATTTAAATATGTGTTGGAGTCAAGCACCAAAGTGTTGTTGGGCACCAGTGACTGGCGCAAAATACAGATGTATAGTCCTGAAAGCCAAATTTACTTATTGTGTAAAAGACCAAAAGCAGAGACCTCACTCTAATGACTGGGGAATTCTGGGAGTTGAAGTCCACACATCTTCAAGCTGCCAAGGTTGAGAAACACTGAACAAAGCCAAGCAAAGAATGAAAAATTCTTTTTAGTGTCCAGAATAATTTGGTACCATCATCAAACTCCCAATTCTTCTTGGATCTTTTGTTCATGGTAATTGGTCAAGTTAAGTAGACGAGAGAGAGGGAGGGAGGGAGGAGGGAGTGGGAAGGAGAGAGAGATCAAGATAGAGCAATATACAGTAATATGATTGTTAGAATTGCTGAAGAGTCTTTGGTAAACACTGGAGATATGGGTTCATATCCCACTTCTGACACATTCCTTCTTTCAGAAGTGGTCAATAACCTATTCTCCAAAGCACCTGAAGGTAGGAGAAGAAGCAATAGATGGAAACTAATCAAGGAAACTAATCAAATTCTGTTTTTCACAACTTCTTCAAATCATCTATGATGATGATGATATATTTTCTTATTCTAACACAACAATTAACCAGTAGAACAGCTTGCCTCTAGAAGTCGTGGGTGCTTCATCACTGGAGGTTTTTAAGAAGAGATTGGACAACCCTTTGTCTGGAATGGTATAGATTCTCCTGCTTGAACTAGAAGACCTCCAGGGTCTCTTCCAATTCTGTTATTAAAAGTCAGTACATAAGAGAGCCCGAAACTTTTGCTGATTCTTTATTCCTTTGATTTATCTTGGATGCTGTGGCATTAATTCCGAAAGGGGAAAAAACTTCCTATCCTGAGCTTGCAAAATACTTAATCTTGTACAAGTGCTTAATTCACCTGCCCAGTAATTTTCTTACTAGTGTGAAGTTTGGTCTCCAGGGCGGAGTTGTTTTGTCAGTGGGTCTCGCCATCTGCTGAAGATCTTGGAATACTAAGCGGATGCAGGCTGGTTGTGAACCACCAGCCCAATGAGGCTGCGAAGAAAGCAAATGCAGTTTTAAGCTACATCAACAGCAGTACAATTTCCAAATCATGGGAAGTAAAGTAATCATTCCATTACAGCCTAGCTTTGATCAAAGCCTACTTTAAATACTCTCTCAAATACTGACCACTATGTTTCAAGAAGGATTCAGAGTAAGTGCCGTGAGGAGTAGAAATTAGGTCCTGTAAAAAGAGAGGGAAGGAATTGAGTATATTTAAGTTTAAGACGAGAAAGGAAATACTGTATATTAAGATGCTTCCAACAAAAATGGAACTGGGGGGCTTTTGGGTTGCTTACACAAGCATTTTGTGCCAACAGCACAAGGCTCAAGGACTTCTAAGGAGGCATTCTAACTGCTCTATACTAGGACCTTCTTTGTAAAAAAAACCAATACAAAGCAAGATTTATTGATTTCTTTTATGAGATGACTGTCCGTGCTGATTTCTAAGAGCCGGTAGCTGAGCTTTGTATAGTCCAGTGTTTCACAACCTCAGCAACTTTAAGATGGGTGGACTTCAACTCCCAGAATTCCCATTTAGAGTGCTGGCTGGGGAATTCTGGGAGTTGCGGTCCAACCATCTTAAAATTTGCTGATATTGAGAAACACTGGTAGAGTCTGTGGTTTTCTGCAGTGTGGTTTTCGTTTTCCCAACCACGCACCCTTCCTGTCAAGCTACATAGCCAGTCATTTAGCTGTGTTACCTGAGATTTTGTGCCAGTATGTTGCAGACTTCATTCTGAAAGCCTGTTGTCCTACAAGTTGTTTTGCCTTTAGTAAGCAGGATGGAACTGAGGAGTCAAAGGAACAAAAAGTTAAAATGCCTACTTTCTCAGGTGATAGGATAATGGGAAACCTCAAGCAATGTTACCTTTTTGTCAACGATTATCAGTATGTCTTCCTGTTGTTGTTGTTGTTTTTCCTCCCGTTAAAGATCCGAATGTGGACGTCATCTATATTTGCCCCTTTGAATTAAGTGAAGAATTGCTGCGCTACTACAATAAACTCCTGGGTCTGCAGCAAGCCGTTCGGACTGGGAACCCCGAGGACATTGGTGACCTACAGGACAGGTTCAAAATCCTCACCCCTGAAGCCATCAACAGTTTTCCTGTGAGTTTGTATCTTCTAATTACTATAGCTGGGGGGAATGCCGTAAAATTAAATTGGAAATTTTATAACTTGCAACGCTCTGGTACCCATCAGTGAAATATTATTGCAAGTGTTAAGAGCTGCACAGATTAAGTGACTAGTTAAAAGAGTGTTAGAAATAAAAGCCCAGTTGAGCTTTTCAGGCTGAAAGCTGAGCTCAGCTAAGGCCTTCACTGCTGATTTCTGCCCAACGCCTGGCCCCTTTTAAAACGGTGAACTTCAGAGGTTGACCACATTATGGAAAGCAAATTGCACAAAATACTGCTCACATATCCCGTGGCTGAAGTGTGCAGATAGTTCCTATTTTCTAATATGTATTATTTTATACACATACACACCCACACAATTACACATACACACCCACACAATTATATTTGTGTTGTGTGTGTATACTGAGAGTGTATATGTATATGCACACTGTGTATGTATGCGTGTATATGTGTGTGTGTGGTAGATAAAAATATTCTATATTCTATATTCTATTATATATTGCCCTACCCTCAGGTACAAATAGCTGCATCTGATAGTAGGACAAGACGTGGTGGATGGAAGCTTGTTAAAAAAAGATCCAACCTGAAACTACATTCAGAAATTTCCTGAATTAATCAGTAGGAAAGGATTGCCTCCAGAAGTTGTGGGTGCTCCAACACTGGAGATTTTCAAATATAGACTGGACAACCGTTTGTCTGCAAAGGAATAAGGTCTCCTGCTTGAGGAGGGGTTGAACTAGAAGACCACCAAATCCCTTCCAACCCTATGATTCCTTAAAACATTATTTATTTATTTAGCATATGATGAAGTAAACATATATACACAGTCCACGTAATTATAGATAAACATTCTATGGGTGTATCACAGTGGCCTCAAAACTTGATGTCCAGTTCAGCTGTCCAGACCTCTGGTGTTACTTCCTGCAGTTCTTCTAGGGAACCAGAGAATCCACGTTGTCGTGGCCAGTCTTGCACAATGTGTTTAATAGTTTGCATATCAGCACCACAATTGCCACAAGGGGAATCATTCCATCCCCACTGATACGGGGCAGAGGCACTTCTTCCAGTACCACACCTGATTCTGTTCAATTTCGGCCAGACAGAGCGAGGCAGGTCTGGTTTGGCAGAGGCTTCACTAATGGACAGGCCAGGAGTGGGTTCTACTTACCCTCGTTACTGGTTTGCAACGGGCTCACGCACGGCGCTTCTGAGCATGCACAGAGCTTCAGTGTTGACGTCTGGCCGGGTGGATGGAGCCTCCTGCCACCGTTACTACCGGTTGTAAGAACTGTACAGAACCAGTAGGAACCTACTACTGGGTCAGGCCACAAGGAGGCACCCTGGACCCTTCCTCTCTCTGGGTGCTCTCAGGGTTTAAACTGGGTAGGTGGATACAGGTAGTCCTTGACTTACAACATAGTTCATAGTTACGATGGCAGTGAAAAAATTGACATATGGCCATTTTTCACATTTGCAACCATTGCGGTATCTCTATGATCACGTGATCAAAATTGGACAAACGCTTGGCAGCTGACTCGTATTTATGACCATTACAGTGTTCTTTGGGGGGGGGACGGTCATGTGATCGCATTTTTTTGATTTTCTGACAAGTAAATTCAACGGGGCAGGCAAATTCGCTTTACAACCGTGTTACTCACTTAACAACTGCAGTGATTCACTTAATAAGAACGGTCGTAAAATGGGGCTATAACTCACTTAATAGCTGCCTCGCTTAGCAACAGAAGTGTTGAGGCTCAATGGTGGTCCAGGACCACTCGTAGCCGTTTCCCAAGCTGGTCTATGGGGTTTCAATCTTGTGATGGGCTGGGCATTCTCCTGGTGAAGAGGGGAATAAGCGTCTATATTCAGCATCCTCCACCATGGTTGTCTTCTACTGTTCTCCACCAGAACTTGTTGCCTTCTAATGTGGGGCAGGATGATATTGCGAAATACCAGCGTGCTAGAGTGGGATGCCATGTACCACTGATATGTGGATTGTGAGGATAGAACAAAATTCTGGGAATCCTATTTTCATGAGTTTTTTCCTGCAGTTCTACCACTTGCTTGCTTTCTTGCCCAATGATTCAATCTCTGGCCCCTATCCAACAAAAGTGAAATTCAATGTAGAGAAAAGTATGGTTTTACACTTAGGCAGGGGAAAAAACAAGCATTCAAGTACAGATTAAGCTCAATAGTAGTAACTGTGAGAAGGATCTTGGAGTCCTGGTGGACAACCATTTAAATAGGAGCCAGCCGTGTGCAGCAGCTGCCAAAAAAGCCAACACAGTTCTAGGCTGCATCAACAGAGGGAGAGAATCAAGAGGACATGAAGTGTTAGTACCATTTTATAAAGCCTTAGTAAGACCATGCTTATTGCATCCAGTTTTGATCACCATATCATAAAAACGCGTTGAGACTCTGGAAAGAGTGCAGAAAAGAGCAACAAAGATAATATGGGGACTTGTAAGCTAAAACATATGAAAATGTTTGTAGGAATTGGCTATGTCTAGTGAAAAGAAGAACTAGGAGTGATATGATAGCAGTGTTTTAATATTTGAGGGGCTGCCACAAAGAAGAGGGGGACAAACTATTTTCCAAAGCGCCTGAAGGCCGGGCAAGAAGTAATAACATGGAAGCTAATCAAAGAGAGAAGCAATTTAGATGTAAGGAGAAACTTCCTAATAGTGAGAAAAATTAACCAGTAGAATGGCTTGCCTTCAGAAGACAGCCACTTATTTGGAATAGTAGAGTCTCCTGCTTGAACAGGGGGTTGGACTAGAAGACCTCTAAGGTCCCTTCCAACTCTATTCTTGTGTTCTGCTCTGTTCGGTTCAGTTCTCTTTGTCTGTTACTTTCCCCAGTCTGGCATCTTCAACTGCCTGGAATTCTGGGATTTACAATCTGAATCTGAAAAGACATCTGACAGTGACCTTACAAACCATAATGACTTACAAACCATAATAGCTGAACGGTCATCTCCAGGTCAGCCCCAATGTGGGTTCAGGGCCAGGGGAATGGCCCAAAGCAAAAGTTAAAACTGTGCGTATGCAGGGTATTCATATGATTTAGCGCTCCTAACTTTAGCAGGCTAATTGCCTGAAAAGAGATTTTTCTGACTCTATTTTGATCCTGATTCTCCAGCAAATTGTCAAAAGCAGGTTGCTTCAAACCCCAGGAGAAGCAGCTGAAAATTACTAATTCAGGTTTTAAAGGCCATCCTCCAAGAGTTTGGCTGGATGGGGAAACTGAAAAACGTGTAACTCAGAATCTTAGCAAAGCACACACAGGAAGCAGAATAAGAACATATACTTAAAAAAAAAAGTTAGGAATTTAAGGGGACAAAAAACCCCCAAGTTTCTGGAAATGGGATATATTTTGTCCAGAAAATACATTAATGCTTATTGGGGGGGGAGGAATTGATTTTCATCTTTCTTGGCTTCACATCATGTTCTACATGTGGCACAGCTGTATTTCTCTGGAGGAGAATGCATTGCATAAGCCTTTGCTAAGTAGTCAAGCAGAACTGTTTTTATCATCATCACTGAAACACCATTTCCCCCAATGAGGCACACACTGCACAAAGAATATCATAATACAATAAAGCAATAGTAAAGCTTAAACCTCTGGTCCCGTTGACCGACCAAGTGTTGTGGCTTGCCCGCGTCCTGCGCAGTGGGCCATGAATCCAGACGACCAAGAGCCGACTGAGGTGTGGAACT
>JANHFK010001192.1:51919-63323 GCA_036250565.1 Sibynophis collaris
TTCACAGTGCTTTTGCCTCCGACAATCTGGGTCCGCCTTTTGCCTTCGACAATCTGGGTCCTCCTTTTACTGACCTCGGAAGGATAGAAGGCTGAGTCAATCTTGAGCTGGTTAGGATCAAACTCCTGGCAGTCGGCAGAGTCAGCTTGCAATCCTGCCCTCTAACCACTGTTCCACCACGTGGTACTTTGTCTGCTACAGGGACCCTAAATGCAAGAACTTGTCGTAAGTCACGTTCTTCAATGCTGTTGTAACTTCGAACGGTGGCTAGGCGAATGACTTTAAGTCAAGGGTTACCCGTACAGATAGTCCTTGACTTACGACCACAATGATTTAGTTTGGGTACCGAAACCCCTGACAGAAGACCACCAAGAGCAGAGGGCACCAACGACCGCACAGTTTCAAACCTTCAGCTCTACAGGTAGCCCTCGACTTACCACCGAAATTTCCGCTGCTAAGCGAGACGGTTGTTAAATTGGTTTTGCCCCATTTTACGACCTTTCGGGCGAATCACGGCAATGGTGAAGTTCGTAACACGGTCGTTAAGTGAATCTGGCTTCCCCATGGACTTTGCTGGCTAGAAGGTCGCCAAAGGGGATAACCATGGACTCCGGAACACTGCGACCGTCATAAATACGAGTCAGTTGCCAAACATCTGAATTTTGATCACGTGACCGCGGGAAACGTGCTGTAACTCCCACTTTTTTTCCGTGCTGTTGTAACTTCAGACATTGTACGCCGGTCTGTGTTGGGATTTGCATTTGCCTGCTCCAAAACACCCACATACACACACACAGGTTCAAACGTACTTGGCAATTTGGTCAACAGAGGGTCTGAATGGATAATTAAAACCGCCATGAAATATTTAAAATATCCGTTTAATATGCACAGCAAGCCAACCGCTGACTAAAACTGCCATTTCTGGTACCTCACAGGCTTGTGTTTCCAACAAATGAGCAAGGATTAAAAAAAAAAAAAAAATCAGTTCCGGTGAAAAGTGAATAGCATTTATGGTCTCTTAATGTCTCAAAAGGATTCAGCTGGCTGGCTTGTCTGTCTGTCCGTCTGCCTGCCTGCCTTTCATCCATCCATCTATCTAATCTAGATCTATCTAATCCCAGGATGGCGAATTTATGGCAGGGGGGCCACAGGTGGCACGCAGAGCCATATTTGCGGGCAGGTGAGCCGTTGCCCTAGCTCAGCTCCAGTGAGCGTTTGCGCACCCAGGAGTCTCCACGGAGCCCGTTTTGGATGCCAGGTAAGTACAGGGCTCACGCGGAGCGTCTAGAAGGGCGTTTTCAGCCTCCGGAGGGCCTCTGGGGGTGTGTGTGTGGGAGGCCATTTTCCCCCTCCCCAGGCTCCAAGAAAGCCTCTGGAGGCTGGGGAGGGCAAAAAACAGGCCTATTGGGCCCACCGGAAGTTGGGAAATGGGCCGTTTCTGGCCTCCAGAGGCTTCAGGGAGGCCTGCTAGGCCCAAAATGGGGCGCAGGGGAGTCATGCGCACATGCGCGGGGCATATGCATGCACATGCGGCAGGGCAGCTCAGGGGGGTTGCACACACATGCTCATGGTGCATGATGCATGGGAAGCAGTGCATTATGGGTGTGTGCATGCGTGCATGTGATCCACATACACTCCCGTCGCTTTTGGCATGTGACAGCAAAAAAGTTTGCCATCACTGTTCTAGGTTTTCTTCTGCTTTGTTCTAAGGAAATAATTTTCTCCTTTTCATCATACCCTAATAATGTAATCCTATTTACAGCATTTCAATCATTGTAAGAATAAGGAACTCCTTTCTTCTTGGAAATGGATTTTGAAGTACCTTCCTTTAGATGATCTTGCTTCTCCTGTGCATCAGAACTTCATCTATCCTCATCATGTAAGAGCTTTATCTTACCTTTGAACTTTACTGGCAAGAATAAATTTATCAGAGTCTCGTTTTTCCATTGGTGTTTGCTTTCAGAGTCCTTGATAGAAACTACTGAGTTTCTATCATCATATGGCAGTAACAGTCCCTTGGGGGAGATCTCTACTGTGTAAAAGAGAACCATTAGACCGAAAAGTGCATAAGACATGCATTCACAATATATTGACTGATTTGAGCTATTTAAACTTACCGTATTTTCATAAACAATATTTAAGCTTGAGTTTGCAATAACTGCTCCATTCTTCTTTTAATGGATGCTATCATATTGACTTTCTGTTTTCTTAGTTTTTTAAAAATATATATATAATCCACCTTCTAGCCATAACTGGCCTGAATGCCCTATTACAGTGAAGGCGAACCTATGGCACGGGTGCCACAGGTGGCACGCGGAGCCATATTAGTGGGCACACGAGCATTGCCCTAGCTCAGCAGCAGCGTGCATGCATGCATCGGCCAGCTGATTTTTGGGCCTTCCGGGCCCACTGGAAGTTGGGAAACAGGCTGTTTCTGGCCTCTGGAGGGCCTCCAGGGGGGTGGAGAAGGCCCATTTTTTGCTCTCCCCAGACTTCAGAGGCTTTCTAGGAGCCTGGGAAGGGTGAAAACGGCCTTCCTTACCCCCTGGAGGCCCTCTGGAGGCCGGAAACAGCTGGGGGCAGGGCATATTGAATTATGGGTGTGGGCATGCACACGCGCGACCCACCCACACTCCTCCCATTTTTGGCATGTGACAGCAAAAAGGTTAGCCATCACTGGTGTAGGGGAAACCCTTCCTGGAGAGATTTTTTTCACTGTTGGAACATTTTTTTCATACCCATCCTCCTGGGAAAGGATCCTCACAGAAAATATTCCCAATTCATTACAAGTAGGTGTAAATGAATGGAACAGGTTTCCGGTGTGTTGCTCCTAAACTATCAAACCTATAAAAGTAGTTTCAATTAGACGGAAAAGATCCTGGAAACCAGGGTTAGCAGTTAGCATAGCATAATTTTTCTTCAATTAAAACAGTCAGATTGAACTAATTCATAAACCAGCAGCCATCTGAAAGATCTCCAAAGGCATCCACATGAAGGATATTATAGTAATCTAATGACAATATTCAAATTGAAATGCAATAAAGAGTTAATTGGTTTATTTACAGCACATGCATTAATTTAAAAAGTTTATCTAATTTTCCCTTTTGGCTTAAAGTGGAAAGAGGTTACCAAAGGTGGCACCTCCAGGGTTATAACAGAAAATTACAGAATAACAGAGTTGGAAGGATCCTTGGAGGTCCTCTAGTACAGTGGTGGGATTCAAAGAATTTTATTACCTATTCTGTGGTGGGCATCACAGGAGAAGGATACTGCAAAATCCCCATTTCCTCCCAGCTGGGACTTGGGAGGCAGAGAATAGATGGGGGCAGGGCCAGTCAGAGGTGTATTTACCAGTTCTCCGAACTACTCAAAATTTCCACTACCAATTCTCCAGAACCGGTCAGAGCCTGCTGAATACCACCTCTGTTCTAGTCCACTCTAGCTCAAGCAAAATCAATTACAAGCAAATTATTTAGCCTTCCTTTTTGAGTTTAGTTTTTTTTTCCTTTGAGGAAGGACACTACATAGAGACAATAACCCACTCATTGAGACACTAATGTTTGTTTGTCCTCTGAATATGATCAGTTTGGGGCTGAATTTTGCTTATGCTGACTAGGAAATTCTGGGAGACGAAGTCCACACATGTTAACGTTTCCAGGGTTGAAAAATACTATTTTAGAGCTATATTATAGAAAAAGAAGAAAAATGGAAAAATATAATTACAAAACATGCAAAGGAAAAGTCTCATGAAAAAAAAGGACCTAGAGGAGAAGTGTGCCTTCAGCCACAGGAGAAGTATTTAGAGAAGTATTTCTCTGAAACAGTCTTCAGACAACTGGTAGAAGTAAACTTCCTATACCTCTGAAGCTTCAGAAGATGAATTCAGCAACTTAAAAAACTAAAAAAACCCATTCTAAGTGGCAATTCAAAAATCATCAGAACTGCAGTGGCGCAGTGGTTAGAATGCAGTACTGCAGGCTACTTCTGCTGACTTCCAGCTGCCTGCAGTTCGGCAGTTCGATTATCGCTGGCTCAAGCCTTTCATCCTTCCGAGGTGATTAAAATGAGAATGCAGATTGTTGAGGCAATAGGCTGACTCTGTAAATTGCTCTGTAAACTGCTTAGAGAGGGCTGTTAAGCACTGTGAAGCGGTATATAAGTCTAAGTGCTATTGCTGCTATATTGCTTTTTCGGAAAGCAGAGATATGCTCTGGCTTAACGCTGCAAGAAGGCAATCTAAGAAGATATTGGCACACTCTGGATTTTTGGAAGGGTATTATTGATACTTTGTAACACACTTCATTAAATGTATAGTTTATATTTTAATCAAACAAAAGCAAAAGACATATTAATAACAATCATAAATATTTGCCATGTATTTTCCTTTCCATGTATTCTGTCAAATAACCTAACTGACTCCTAAATGTATTTACTTGGCTCATTACGTTTGCAAAGGCCTATTTCTAACTAGCATGGCGTAGAGCCCCAGTTTTAACATTCTCATTGCCATTCAGATCATCTGGGTTAGTCATAGAGGCCCCTGACTAGCTCTTTGATGAAAATGTGATAGTGGAGATAAATGAATACAAATCCAAACAGGTGATCAATAGATGTTAAACTTCTCCAGTGATGATAAGTTCTCTCTTCACAGCATAATCATTTAGCTCAGTAAGGGAAGTTGCTATGCCTAAAACCTGTTAATACTGTTTTGGCAACCTGCTGCTAAGATAGCTCAAAATCCCTCTGTTAAAACACTAAATGATTAATTCACATAGCTATGCACCCTGTGTGAGGGAATAACCTGAGGATCTAGAATTCTTGCATTATACAGTTCTAACACAAAAACTATACTACTGCTTTTTTTAAAAAAAATCCCCATATTCATATTCCCCAGTACAGAGAGAAGATACAAAACAATGGTCCTAATGACACAGAAATCTGAAACTTGGGCCATGTATATTCAAGGCACTGGATTTATTACAGAAAGTCCTTAAGTGTAAAATGTTTGGGAGCATCTTGGCTAACAATAAATCTTAAAATTAGTACACCAATTGTCACCTGGTGTTTTTGCTCAACATTCACATTGCTTCATTCATACAATTTCACAGAGCATTTTCTATGTGTAACCCTGCAATTTTTCTAAGTTTTCCTTTTTTTTTTCTTAGACTGCCCAATAGCTTTGGTAATGCAGGAAGCTGTACAGGGTAGAAATATAACAGCTAAAACCTAAAGCAAAATATTCATTTCACCACAGAATTTCAGTACAAAAGAAGCTATCTGTCTTGTAGGATATTGGGTAAAATAGGAAGCTGTCTACTTTTCTAGACCACGATGGAGTGATGTACACATCTGGATGTGAGCATTGTATTTAGATTCTTACTCATAATCTAATCCATTGTCTATAGCCAGTAGGATACCAGATCCTTAGACTGTGCCCCAACTAGAAAACTAATTATTTGATATAGTCTAATTTTTGTAAAGTTCCTACAATAAAATGTTTATCCATGTTATTCCATAAAATTAAAGACTCAAAATATAACCCAAAATAGATTTGTCATCTCAAAACCATAGCTGACACAGTGATAAAACAAGCTACCTTTTTATTTAAAAAGTCTGAAAGGGAACATTAATGTCTATCTGCCTCAAAATGATAGACAACTAGGACTCCGAAAAAGCTAAATTTTCTGAGTCTTCCAGGAAAACAGCACATTTGTACTCTGGACTGAAAACTTTTACCACTTTATCTTTGAAAAACAGATAAAGTGTGAGTTTGTGTATATGTGTGTGTTTGTGTGCAAAGAAACTCAAATGATAGTTGAGAACATAATATTTGTATATTAAAATACTCAGTACGATTTTATTTTTCAAACCTTTGATGATCTTTACTGACAGAGATTTTAAAACAGGCCAAGCATTGAAAAATAAGAATTTTACATTGTGAGAATTTGTCTTGCCTCTTCCAGATCTTCAGGTATCACACTATGATTAAAGGTGAAACCTAATCACCCTTACAAAACTTCTAGTAGCATCTACTTCATTTCTAGTATTTTTATCTTAGTTATATTATTTTATAAACAAAATGCAGACAGCCAATTATCATGGCCAATTGGTTCTATATCCATATGAAAAAGCATCCATATACCAAAAGCCCCATTTTTCATCTATGTTTTTGATTGGCATTTTAGCAGAAAGGACACCATCGTAAATCAACATTAATGTTCAGTCCAGATTATAATAAAGAAATAAGTGAAGGAATCCAAGTTAAATCAAAGAAAATTTGACCCTTGGAGATGTTAAGAGAAATGATGATGGGAATAGATCACAAGATAAAGAAGTTGCAATTTTACAGATTGGTCTTAGTAAGAACATCAGAAACATAAACCTGGGGCAATGGACAGTAGATCCCAAGGAGCATAGAAAAAGTAAACTAGGAAAGATATTAAAAATTGAGGAACTGTGGATGAACACATAGACATACATGAGAGGAGAAAGGAGAGAATCAGTATCTTGGAGCTGTGGTTAGGAAAAAGAAGACAAAAGAAACAAACTTTAATTCAAGACTGAAAGACTACTCACAAAGAAGCAAAAGATGAGAGGGAGAAGACACAGTGCAATGGGCACTGACATTTCTAAATATAAATGGAGCAAATGTTTCTCAAAAGAGAAAAAAAATAATTTGAAAAAATTAAAACAAAACATAATTTGCCTACAAGGGACACATATCAAAAATTGGGAGAGAAATTTATTTCAGCAGGTACTTAAAAAAATTAAAGAATTGGTTTGCATATAAAACCTTAAATAAAACCTGAATTTCTATTGACGGATGAGCATGATATATTTCTTAGGTTGGAAGTTAATTTGTTTGAGACTATGGCTTTGATATTGGACATTTATGCACCAAATGAGGATAAGGTACTTTATTGTTCTATAAAGAATTTATATAGACACTAATGTTTTTTCTATGAAAAATTGATGTTTGATGCTGGATTGGAATTTAGTAATCTCCTCAAAACTGGATAGAACTTTTGAGAAAAATATTAAAATTACTCAAGGCAAACTACCCCAAATTTTCTTTGATTTGATGGACAATTGTTGATCTATGGAGATAGAAAAATACCAATTCAAACAGAGTTTCTGAAACACACAGATGCTTTTCAAGAATAGATATTATTTGGATTTCAAAGAATTTGGCTACTAAGCTTCATAAAGAGATACTACCAAAGACTTTTTCAAATAATAATCCTATGAGTTTGGTTTATAAAAGGAAATTCTATTATTTCAGGTGGAGACTGGAATATTGCTACAGAAATAAGCAAATGGAGAGCTGTAAATAAAAAATAAAAGAATTCTTTTAAAATAATTTAGGCAAAAGTATTGATTTAAGAATGCTTGGGATGCAATTAAAGCTTTTATCAGAGATTATTTCATGCAACAAAATACTGAATTCAAAAAGAAGAGAAGAGGCAAGGGAAAATACAACCAATTTTGGATTTTAAAAATTATAGACATTTACAAAGAAGATAAGCATTTCTCAACAAATTAAGCTTTTACAATGAGTTATCCATGTTCAGTAAGAGAAATGGAAATAAAAATGAGCTATGTAAAGCAAAAAAAACCTTTGAATCTGCAAACAAACCAGGGAAATGTTTGGCGTATAAACTATAAAAAGAAATCGAGATTGAGATTACGAGAAGAATAACATGGCTATGCAAAAAGTGTCTCATCAATATTACTCCAACTTATATAAAGGACAAGATATTTCTCTGGGGAAATCAGATGAATACCTAAAAAAACAAAATTTACAGAAGATTACAGAGGAAGAGAAACAGATTACAAATGGACCTATAACAATAAAGGAAGTGTGTGAAGCTATAAAAAGTATTAAATTAGGAAAGGTGTCTGGACCAGATGTTTTTATTATAAATGTTTTGAGGATAAACTTTTAAAACCTTTACAAAGTATTATAAATTCTGTTTTATAGGGAGAAGGATGACAGAATTGGAAACTGGCCAATATAGCATTAATTATTTTTTAAAAGTAAATATATTTGCTCTGTGTAAGAATGTGCTCTCTTTTTAAAATACTTTAGTCCATTAGACAGCTCAGTTTGTGTTGTGTATGAGAAAGAAAAAAAAACTATTGGCACTGAGCAAGCATCTGTCTGCGGGACATAAGGAGATTCACTAAATAGCTTGCTGATATTTAAAGTTATTCCCGTAGTTCTGTGATACTTGTTTATCTGTATGTTTGCTTTTTAAAAGCAACTGATAAATCCGTTCTTCCTGTTCATAATATTTTTTTTTATATGATGCTTGATGAAGGAGGGAGGAATGGCTGCTGAGAAATTTCCCTTCTGGCTAAAAACTTCATTATCAGGGTTATTCAAGGTGAACTGCAAGGGCCTGGAGAGATCCCTACATGGGAAATCTTAGAAGGAACAAGCACCTCAAATGTTCTGTGTTAAAACAGAAACTATATATATACAAGTGGCAAGTATGTTGCTATTGACTACAAGAAAAAACACAGAAGAACTCTCATTCTTCACTGAAGGAGGAAAACAGAATGGATAACAGGAGATTTTGTATTTTAAAAACATGGTGGGCTTCTTCATTTCATCGAAGAATCCTATGGATTGACAAAGTTGTGATCTAAAGTATCACAATACTGTATGTGGTACAATTTGTTTAGAGCATTTGGCACTTGCTCCTTTATTTCATTTTGGAATTGAAACTATGTACCATGTTGCTGACGAGTTATGGAAAATTTAAGGCTTGCACATGGTATTTCTACTCATAATGTAACTATTAAAATGCAACTCCATATGCAAAATCCACAAATTAATAAAATATATCATTAAAAAAAACATCTGTAATGATCTGCTAAAAGATTGGAAGACATATTTGATATTTGTATTATTCATTCCATGTATTCTTTTTGATGAATTGTTAGTTTTGTGCCCAGAAACTTTAACAGAAATAGTTACTGTTTAGCAAAGCCACATATAGTATTAAAACAACTTTACAGACTTATCTGTAAAGATCTGCTAAGAGATTTGAAAATAAATTTGATATTTGTATTATTCATTCCATGTATTCTTTTTGATGAACTGTTAGTTTTGTGCCCAGAAACTTTAATGTAAATAGTTACTGTTTAGCAAAGCCACATAAAGTATTAAAACAACTTATACATCATTCATCTTTTAAAGTTATTTATTCACTTGAATCCTATTATGTAGTATCAAATAATGATCATTCTTTCTCATGACTCTTGCCTTTTTTTTTTTTGCTTTTCATATCCCTACTCTTATTTCCACTCCTACTGTTACTTCAGTTCAATTAAATAATTCCCTTCCAGAGGAAATATAACCGATTTCTACATGTTCACTTTGTAAGCAAGAATAAAACTGTTTGTTTGTATGCAACCTTAAAGGTGAAATGGTCAGTTCGCTCTTCTTCTTGATAAAGTAGTTTTATTGCTTCATGCATTGATCTTGGTTCTTTTGAGCAGAAAAATAAAACGTTCCAGTAATAACTTCCAGTTTATACTACAACACACACATGCACACCCAAAACAATAGCCGTCCCAAATTGGAACTACTTAAATTAATTATGGAATAATCTGCAACAGAGCTTATTACCTAATATTGCTTCAGCAATTCCTTTATGAAAGCAATTTTTAAATATTAGTTTAAACCTTTTATAGTCTTTCCCAGACGAATATGAAAGCAGCCTCAGCTCTTTTGATATGTGAGGCCAACTGTAGCAGAAGAGGAGCATCCAAAAGAATAAGCTTTGATTAGTTTAAATGGAGACTTCCTTGGCCTTGCTAAAATGTCCCTGATTAACAGAATAAAGAGGACACTACTCTGGAATGCCTTAGAATATTCTGTATAGCCAATGAAAAGCAATTCCTTTGTCTCAGGATTGGTAACATTATGGTCAATACTAATTCTTGAGAATGACAGTAAAGGTTAAATACTGTATATTCAGTTGCTCAAGTAAAGAACTGCTCTACAGTTAATAGTTACATTAGAGTAGATTGAAAGATAGATATGATAATCACTACTTTTTATTACATTGATTATAAATAGCTTTTCCTTATAGGAAGGAAAAAAATAGATAAAATATTGAAGTCTTTAGTATAAAATATGTTCTGAAAAATACATTTCAAAGTAATTAAAAAGAAAAATCATACTACTTATTTAAAAGGCTCTCTCTATATGAAAGTGTATGGAGATTCTTGTGATAATTTGTAAGAAAAAGTATTTGGTGAGACTTTTAACCAGTTCATGTCTCAGAGATTCCAAGATATAATTTATTGTTAGTTGGATGAGGGGGACGGCAAATGATTGCTTGATCGTACGAAAGAAGTTCCCTTATGGGAGCATCATCAATTCTGCAGGAATTTAGGAACACAGCACAACAGAAGTGCCATTTTGCCAAGTAACTTTCAACCATACCTTCCATTTCGTCATTCATAATAAAAAAAAATTAGGAGAACAATTGGACTACTCAGTCTTAGCAATATAGAAAGACAATGTGAGTTGATTAAGAGGTCTTAACTTTCTAAATATTAAATCTTGAACAGTGGTTTTTGATTTTTTTCTAGTTCTTAGATAGTTCTTTCATGCATTGTTAACTTATGGATCAAGAGGCATTTGCACAATCCAATGATTCTGAGCAATGTTGTTTGGAATATACATTCCCCCAAAGGTTCATCCATGACAGGCAGGTCATAGATGAGAGATAAGACCAAATATGATTAATTGGAAAAGGAAATGGAAACCCTCTCTATTATTCTGCCAAAAAACTCACCCTCAAATGGATATTAACAACAAGCTAGCATGATTTTCAAAGAGGAACCCTCTAGCAAGCTACCAGGAAGAAGGAGAGGGCAAATATGAATAGCATTGGTGCTTATTATGTGGTTGTATGGTATGCTGATGTGTCCAGACATACACACACACACAAATCAGTATTGCAAAGATATGCAAAATGTTGCTCAGAGTCACTTGGTAGTGAGATGGGTATTAGATAAATACACACTAACTCACTCACTCACTCACTCACTCACTCACTCACTCACTCACTCACTGAATGAATGAATGAATGAATGAATGAATATATATATATCATCTGAAACGGCTTAACTATAAACCAAGACAATATTGATGTTGTCAGAGCATAAGGTCAAGACTGAACAAAGATATTCTGAGAATTAGCAATAGAATGGAATGATTTCCATCAAACATCCGAACTTCACAGAAAATGGACGTTGTCTTACCTGAACGTCCCTTCTCTGCGCGCCGATGGAGAATCCACGTGTGGGTGTTCCTCTCACTCTATTTGCTGGGACTGAGCGTCAATCATAAAATTCCTGGCGATCCCACCTCCTTCTCTGTGTG
>JANHFK010001192.1:74722-85078 GCA_036250565.1 Sibynophis collaris
GGAGTGGGATGGGAATGGAGATTTTGCAGTATCCTTCCCCCAGGAGTGGGGAGGGAATGGGGATTTTGCAGTATCCTTCCTCTGCAGTGGGATGGGAATGGAGATTTTGCAGTATCCTTCCCCTGCCACGCTCACCAAGCCAAAAACCATGCCCACCAAGCCACGCCCACAGAACTGGTAGTAAAAAAAAATTGGATTTCACCACTGCAGCACTCTATTTCCATTCTCTGCTCCATAGTGAGGAAGTTGCCCTAGTGATGAACTACTAAACTGTAGGTAGCAAGTTCTCTGTAGTCTTAGCTTAATGCAGTGATTTAACTGAATGTAATCTACAGAAATGGATTAATATGAAGTTAGTGCAGAATAAAGATAACACAGCATGAGTAATGTTAGTAAAATTGACATGGATATTTACCTTTGGATGATGAACTATAAGTCTCTTGTTCTTCAATGAATAAAATGCACGGAATGATGGGAATAAAAGAAAGAAATCAGCAATTTAAAGTTAGACAAAAATGGTGTTATACATGAGAATGAGAAACACTACAGGCTCTGTTGCAACATGCATAAAATTAATGTGGGGAAACAGATGAAAATAAATCATGAAAAGTTATAAATTCTGAGGTCAATACGAAGGTAAACATGCTCAACATCACTGAAATTAATTGTCTTCAGTATTTTTAATACTGTGCTGGATCATGGCCTGGAATAGGAATTTTACAAGTTCCAAAGTGTAAACATTATTCAAAAGCTACATTTGATGTGATAATCCCATAAGAATTGCTGTTTCAAATGTTTATGAATTCACATTCATTTGCCCATTTTTTCCATTTATCATTTAAGACTTTCACACGTTAAAATAAAACAAAATGCAGTCTTATCATACAATACACAGATATTTCGTTTAAACCATTCAGATTAGAATGCAACATATTGTACTTTAATTAGACCTGCCTTGTTTTCAAGTGATGGTATTAGAAATAACTATCAGACAAACAAAGTGGGAAAAAGTTTCCATTGCAAAAATGGAATAGCAAAATCACACACACACAACCAATAATATTTGTACATTAACAAATTTAAAGACTGATAGCTATTAACTTATGACTTTTCAATGAGCTATTATCACAAAATATTTTCCCATCAAATTTTAACATATTTGAATAAGAAACGCCCTTTCCTTATGGAGCCACAATTTACTACTTAAAGATGTATTGTATGTCTGAGTAAAATTAAGTATGCTTTCTATAATACAATACTCCAATAGATTTTTGTGTGTGCAAGATTTAAGAGGCATTTTAAACAAAGTATAATAAGATAATCTAATATATACTATCCAATACTGATATGGTACTAATGATAACACAATGTCAAACACCTGCAGAATCAAACATTGTCCTAAGCTCCTAGGTATTGATGATGTTACCTAGGTAGTTAATGAGAGATCTTCAAACAAACAACCAAGCGCAGAAAACACTAAGGACTCCACATTGCCTTAAGTACCAGTATCTAACAATTCTAGGTTTTGTCTTTTGAATCTGAATAAACTATTCTTAAGATATAAATGAGCAGAATACCACAAAAAAATACGTACACATGAAGTTGTAGCGTAAAATATACACAGATAGAATGCACATGCTCACACTTGATATATGTCTTTTTGGTAACCAGTTGCCTAATAGGTGGATATTCTTTATTAAATCAAACAACAACATTCAATTCTGAAAAATGAAAAAATATGACATTATTTGGCCTTATAAAAGACCAACAACATGTCATGATGATGATGATGATCTATATATATGTGTGTGTGTGTGTGTATTTGCAAATCAGAACATATTAATGCTTCTTTAAAAAATGTACTGTCTGTTGCAACCCATGGCTGTCTATCAAGCCTATGTGACATGCATTATTTACAGATGCTGTAATTAAGCAAGGTATATTAAGTAAAAGTTCAGCCATAAGAAATAATACAATTCCCTCACCAGGACATTTTCACTTGGAAAGTTCAGAAATAAAGATGAGACCCAGCCTAAACATTACTTAGTAAAAAAAACCAAAACCCTGCAGTTTCGGAAAAAAAATATCTATTCTAAATCCTGCAAAGGCTAAATGTTTGCAGATCTGAAATGACATAGTATACAACAGTCCTAATTCCTCCCTTGCTGGCACATGATCTTCTGTAACAAAACATTTTTCCTCGTTTTGCAGAACAAAACTATCGGCTTCAATGAAAAGTGTCAATTCGTGCATGATGAACACATTTTAAGTTTTTTAATAGAAAAGACTGCATTACATGAAATGTTATGACAATGTATTATCCACACATAAACTGAAAATTCAGCAGATATATACATTCTTAATTAGATTCAGTCATTTTAGAGAAAAGTGATGTGTTTGAAATGCCATGATAAGACCTGTCATCCAATCATGATACTGACAACCCTATTCCTCTAAAATTAATGAAAGTTATAAACTGGCATATATATATATGACAACTATAGCCACCATTAACCAACAGATTCACAATAATCAGAAAATCAACAAAAGCAAATCACGTAATCTGTATTGTTTTAATTGCATATTTTCATTGGACCCGTTTCTCTGTAATCAGCTATACATTGTATCCTCTGTATTTTTTCTTGTTTCTCATGATTTTTAAGCATTTTTAAAACACTTGATATTGTTTCCCAGAATACAGAAATATTTCATTATTTGCTACAGCCAAATAAGGACAGATGCCGTACAGAATAATTTGCTAAATTCTGCTACAATTTCATTGTTCGCAAAAAAAGAATGCATTATCATCTATGAATTATCATATAGTACATTTCTAATGCTAGTATTAAGTTCTTTTCCTTTGACTCATCTTCCATATACGCCATAGTGCAAAAATGGCTGATCTATTTTGATCCCATCCCATTTGTAAAAACAGCAGACATTCCAAATGATAGAAATTAATTTCTGTTCATTGTTAAGTGTTAACTGGTTAGAAGTTAGTTCTGTTCCAAGAAGCAATCTCTTTGAAAAATAGCCAAAGTCACATTATTGTCCGCTTTACATTTGCAACTGAACAAGAATAGTACATGGCAGAATTTGGGCAAATTCTAAAGTCAAAACATTTTTCAAGGTACACATTTTAAAACCGCATTTCTTTAATATATTTAAAGTGACCGCATTGAAGAAGGTGCAAAAAAAAAAAAAAAAGGAAATGTACTAGGCAGATATAAGGACTCACCCTGAATGCCAGCTATGCAGATATGGCACCTTTTAATATAATAAATTGATTAGTGCTTTCAGAAACTAACCAGAAAAAAAAATCTAGATTCACATTACATTTTTACCAACGCGAAGAATAACGTTAGCCCTAAGAACAAGTGAAATTCAGTGTACTGAAGTGTAAGAGCAATCATGTAAGGAAGCCTTTTTCCCTATTTTATTGAAACTGCTCAAATTTTCCATTCTTAATACCGGGAGTTTGAAATTGATTGATTCCCAACCAACAAAATCCTGTAAGCATAAATTTGATGACACAATGTTTGTAAGGAGAAATTGCATGGACAATTGTCACTTAGGAAATGTTTCTTCACAATATGAATTATATAACATATAGTATGTATGTATGATTTTACACTAAGAGAAAAATTATATATGAATCCAAACAAAAAAATTACTCTTTTCTCCTAGAAAAATGGGGGATGGAAATTGGCACAGTTACACATTTTGATATTCTAAAGAAGCACAAATGGGTGAACAAAGAATTGTATTAATAAAACCATACCGTTTATTTAAAAAGAGAGATCTTCAAAATCCTAAAATAAAATGACAAATTGATAGAAACCATGTATTGATCTGGTGCATATTGTATTTAACAATTCTTCAATGAAGTCTCCAATTTGTTTTTCATTAGGAAACTCAATTCACATATTATAAATATCAGCAAAGGATGAATATCTAAATATTATTATTTTTTTAAAATATACTAGGATACTAGTATAATATACAGAAGGAAAAATCTAAATGCTGTTATTTTTTTCAGTTATGTAACACATAATGTAAAAAATATAAATTGTATGAATTCATTGTGTATGATTTCTAATTCAAACCTAACAGTTGTGGATTTTCACAAGAAAGTTATGTATTTTTGTAATGCAATAATTATGTTGTTATTATGGAGTAGACTAGTGGACAACACACTTTCTTTCCCCAGCCAGCCTTCTAAAATGCAGTTCCTTATATTCCTTGGTTTTTCACCCAGTAATACATTTTCCCCATATTTTCATTGGATTTTGACATGCTCAGAAAGGGATTTCATTAGTCTTATTCACATTGCTGTCAGCAAATTGCCATTAATTAGCTTCAGCTAACAAGACAAAATAAAATTCAAGATATGTCAATAAATAGAACAAAGATCTCCAACCATCTTGGCGAGAAAATAAAGAATAAATGAAATAATTGATATGTATCAGCACAAATAAAACATGAGCCTTTTTTAAAAAATCACCCATACAGTTCACAATACATGTTTTATTATTGTTCTGCTCTATCAGTGGAAACCAATAAAAACCTGAAGAGTCTATTAAGCAAGATCCAAGATGTTTTTGAAAAATAAGAGGAGAAAGGAAGAGGAAAACAGAACTAAGATATTCGAACTATAAACCAGTTTTTTGATACCTTGCTCTGTACTGCCACTCCTGATGGGAACTTGTGGAAGCTGTCTCCCCTTACGGCTGAAGGATGTATCTGCTGGAGATGACTGCATGGGACTTCCTGGTTGGCGCATTCTGTAGGGAAAAAAAATTAAATACTGTGGTATCTCACACGCAACCAAATCAGTGAGATATTAGAAATACAAAAAAATGTTAAAATATCAAGAAGAAAATAGAGACAAACTATCTTACTATTTATGTTCTTAATATGAGAGGTCTAGTGGTTAAAGTACCAGGCTAAAATGAGTTTGAATGCCATCTTAGCCATGAAAACCAGCTGGTTGACTTTGGGCCAGTCTCTTTCTCTCTCTCTCTCAGCCCAGTGATGGGTTTTTACTGGTTCGCTCCAGATCTTGTGAACTGGTAGTAGCGGAGGCAGGCACCCACCCTCCTGGAAATCATCATGGCTGCTCTGCACATGCGCAGAAGCTCCGCATGCAAGCGCACTCCCATTGCAAACCGATAGCGAAGGTAAGTGGAACCCACCCCTATCTCAGCCCAACCCATTTCACAGGATTGTTGTTGTAGGGAAAATAGGAGGAGGAAGGTGTGTTGGATATGTTCACTGCCTTGAGTTATTTTTAAAAATCTATTTGTGAATCTGTAAAACTATTGGTAAAAAGGTAAACATTTGACAATTTTATGGTATTAGTAGTATTATTATATACATAGCTCAACTCTTTTATAAACAGAATGGCAGAACATATTCACACATCACCAGGTGAGAAATCTCTCAGAATAGGATTCCAGGATATTCTTTCAGCTGCTTTTATTATTTCTACATTTCCTTTTTTGAAATCATTGCTTTGTTAAAATCATTGACATAATTACCTTAATATTGCAATTCTGAATGTGGCATTATTAGGAAACTGCATAAAAACAGCCCAGATCATTTAAACGATAATAGAAAATATTACAGAGAAATTACAAAAAATAAAATGACCATTTAAATGGAGCTGTATAACCAAAAACTACCATTTGCTTCTTCTGATATATGAATGAAAACTACTTCTCCAAGATCCAATATCATTCCTGACAGATCATGTACTCTTCTCTCTCAGTGTGAAAGACCTACAGTTATAACAAACATAGAATTTTGCAGATTTCTCTCTGCATCTGGAATGAGGGGATTTCATTCCACCCCTCTCTGGAATGAGGGGATTTCATAATTCATAAGGGGAAAGGAGAGACCCTGGCGGCCATTCTGACAGGGGAAGGAGAGCCATGCGGCCACACCATGCCCACCAAACGCTACCTGGATTAACGGACCCACGCACTGACACTGACCGGATGACCAAGACCAGACCAGACCCAACCAGACCTGGCCAGACCCAGTTGCTGCTGCTGACTCAGCAGCTGTGAAGTGGCCGAAACAACTGAGAAGTAGCCGAAACAACTGAGAAGCGGAACGGGTGCCTGAGTGTCGGGGTGCCATGCCTTTCCATGTGAGGGGCAGGGTGCACATGTGGCTGGGCAGGGCTGGGGAAACACTCAAATGGTGGAGGTGAGCACTAGGCGGTTAGCCCTGACTTGATTTATGATTATCAGTTCATGCCGGAGTTTTTGTGATGAAGATAAGGCCATTGTACACCAGGACTGAGTTCTTTGGTATTTTTTCCACGAATTAGCGGAACCTGACAGTAAGAACATCTCCTTTATTAAATTATTAGGGTTCTGCACTAAAAATACTGAAGTATTGCAACATTCCAAAAATTTTCATTATGAATCCACTGTGCATCAGAATAATGGGAAGACAAAACACAACCAGATTTTAATTACTAATTCCTTTGTACGATATAAATAATTCAGTGAATGAAGATAGACTGAACAAAGGATGTAAGAAAACATTAGATATCATGGAGGTGTTAGTTAACATCTGTGAGGTAGAAACAAATCTTGTGCAGTATATTTAATCTAATGAAAAATAGAGAAGTTGGAGGTGGTTCCAATAAGCACTGTGTCTAGCTGGTACTGCGTTTATGAAAAAACAGGAAGGAGAGATCTTTGAGATAATACACAATCCCAGACTGTTAATCCTTGTGAGTAGACTGCAAATAGACTGCAGTTGAGTTATGAGTTGAGTGGCTGGAAGTTGAGGGCTACCATAAAGCTCACAGCTGTAATGCAGATTTTCAAGGGATAAAGCATGGACAAGTCTCAGTTCTTCAACTTCATTTGGATAACACCATAAGATAACTCTTTGAACTACTTGGAATAGGGTTAGTGGGAGTTTTAAATCGGGGTTTTAATCTATTTTTAATGTTTTTAATCTTTGTATTATATGTTTTTTAAACTTGCTGTAAACCGCCCCGAGTCTCGCAAGGGAGAGGGGCGGTCTAGAAATCGAAATAAATTAAATTAAATTAAAATTAATTCAGATTAGAACAATGTATTACAAATATCCAACTGAATTGCTGCACTTGGCAGTGAGGGATTAGTAAATCAAAGTAGGTTGGTTCTATTTAACAACCTGCTTTGTGAGGGTCAGATATATAAGCTGACACAATTTTTTGTTCCAATTACTAATTAGAAATCTGGAAGAAAATTTGCCACAACATAATACTAAATGGTCAGATGACTAATTGCAGCTGCACCAAGGGAAAGAAAGCCCCTTTTCTTCAAAAGACCCACTACTGCTTTTGTTTACAAAGAAAAATAAATCTGGCAGTCTCGTAAAACTTACAGAATGAATGCAAGTCTTTTCTGGCTCAGCACATAACCTAATATGCTCACAGCAAGACCCATGCTAGGCTTCTTTTTAACATCAAGGGCAGGAGGAGCACCCTGTGACTTTTAAGTAACATGCAGCCCCCAGGGCCATGATTCCAACTGAAGGCCTTCAAAGACAATGTCAAATGGCCAACGGTCCATGGCGCAACTTCAGGATATTCTCCAGATTTGGGGATGATTTCAAGGTTGGAAGTAGGAGCATTTTGGCTGTGGAAGGCCTTCTATTTCTTTTCCACCACCCCACCACCCCAAATCCAAAAATGAGCTGAAAAATCTGGCAGAGGTTTTCTGATTATGCTTCTTCGGGTGATGTTAGAGCAGTGATGGTTAACCTTTTTGCCGTCGTGTGCCAAAAGCAAGGGTAGGACAGGGGGGTCGCATGCATGCATGCCCACACCCATAATTCAATGTGCCCTGCCTCCCCCATGTATGCGCACAGGACATCCCCCTCCCCACGCTTTTGGCATGCTATGGCCCGGTGGGCCCAGTAGGCACATTTTTCACCCTCCCCAGGCTCCAGAGGCTTTCTAGGAGTCTTGGGAGGATGAAAACAGCCTTCCCCACCCCACCGGAGGCCCTCCGGAGGCCGGAAACAGCCTATTTCCGAACTTCCAGTGGAAGGCCCGGAAATTAGCTGGCCAGCATGCACATGTGCGCTGCAGCTGAGCTGGGGCAATGCTCGCATGCCCACTGATATGGCTCTGTGTGCCACCTATGGCATGCCATAGGTTCGCCATCACAGTGTTAGAGCATGCTAGAAGCTAGATGGTCTCCTACAGCCCTTGAGACTGAGTTGCAATCCCCTAAGATTCACCACTACTACCACAGATGGTGAGTAAATGTTAGTTTTCCTCACATACATACACAGACTGTATCATCTAAACCCAAAGGGGTGTGTGTGTGTGTATGTGTGTGTTACTGACAGTCATGATTATGCAATTAAAACACTCTTCCTTTTTTATGGGTGTCAGGGACACCCCAGGCCAAACTGGGCCTTAAATGCATCACTCCTTATTTGATAGCATGACTCCCAAGACCAGCCTGTGGCCTAAATATTGTATAATTGTATTTTAATGGTAAAATGGTTGGTTTGGGGAAGTGGGGTTGATGTTTGAGTTTGAGGCACACTTTTGAGAACAAAGGGTCCAACGGCCTTCTGAAGTAAAATACAAGCTCTCCCCCTTAAAATCAAGTTAAAACGTTTTCATCACGTTACTAAAAAATTTCCTGCAGTCTATGGCAATTTTGGAAGCTAAGTTCATTAAAGCAGCCCCCTCTTTTTTTCAGTCTCCCGCAAAGCCTGAAAAAAAGCAGCCCCTGTTTTGTTACTGAATTAACTATAATGAGTAAATTCCTTAAAGCAGGAAGCATCTTTTTTCTTCAGGTTTATGGGAAAATCTGAACAAAACAAAAATGGGATGATTTAATGAATAACAGAGAAGTGCTGCACTCATATGAAGTGTGAACCACTTCTTCCTAATCATTTTTAAAGCATGCAAGGCTCTATTATGTATACAGGATTCTAAAGGCCATGCAGCATACAAACACAAACACAGATACAGAGAGTGTTCCTGTTTAGACAAAAGGTTGAACCCCTGAAGTCATTTCTAGCACCAACATGTGAATCTGGATGCCGGTGTGACCCATTCATTTGGTATGATATTTTTTTCCCTCTTTATTTTTAGGGACACAGAATAGTCTGTTGTGAAACAAAATGCAGGAATTGGCAAGTAATCATCTCTTCTGATTAACATGACGGCCCTCCTACAGCTGGGATTCTTGTATGGAACCAGCTTCACTGTTGAATTTTCAGTAATTATATAACTACACAAAATGCTGCTTTGGCAAAGGAAATTTGTAAATAGGGAGGGAAAATACTGCAAATAGAAAACATGTTTGTAGTCTGAAAGGGGCATTTTCTAGCATTCTTCTTTCTACTTTAATCCAAACACAAACCATATGTACATTTCCACTTGTTTCAGGTGTTTAATTAGTCATCTTTTATTTAGAATGTTTCAATCTTGGCGTTTCCTCTCAAAGACCTTCCGCAGGAGGAAAAACAGATAAAATCAGGCCTTCTAATTGTGTTTTCAAATAGTTCTTCCATTGTTACCATTCTCTTGTGTTTTGAAACTTTAAAACGCGAAGAGAAAGAAAACTGACTTAGTTCTTCCCATTTTTCTGGGGGTGGTAAAGGGTAGAGAATTTTTCCCCCACCAGCCCACCTTACTTGTTTTCATTAGAAACATTTGTTTTATCTGAATTGACATTTGTTCCAGAAACTCACAAAAAAGAAACTATCATAAAGATGAAGTTGTTTTTTTTAATCCTAAAATAAAAGGTTTTAGTTGCATCCATGGTGATGGTAAAGATAGTAAACACCCTCCGCTATAATATATACAGACAATGCAATGGAAAACCTGTAGGCCAGATTTGGCCAAGTAGGCAGAAAAAACCCTAGGGGAGGAAAAAATACCAGTTTGCTCAAAGACAAGTCATAGATGTTGGCAGAAAAAAAGTTGGTTTTATATATATATAATTTAGATATCAACGGCAATCCATGAAGTTGCTGCAAATGTTGATTGGAAGGAGGGGAGGAAGGATCACCACTTCTTGCAAGTTGTTGCCATTTATGAGATGTTGCATTCTTGCCCAAATTCAAAAAGAAAAAAAAGGAAACTTTAAGAGATAGAATAGAATAACAGAGTTGGAAGGGATCTTGGAGGTCTTCTAGTCCAACCCCCTGCCTAGACAGAAAACCTTACACCACTTCAGACAAATGATTATCTAACATCTACTTTAAAACTTCCAGTGTTCGCAACTTCTGGAAGCAAGTTGTTCACTGGTTAATTGTTCTAACTGTCAGGAAATTACTCCTTAGTTCTAAGTTGCTTCTCTCCTTGATCAGTTTCCACCC
>JANHFK010001192.1:98402-114141 GCA_036250565.1 Sibynophis collaris
CCCTTTTGGCTTTTTAGGGCACCGTGGGCCGGTTGGCCCGTTTTTTGCCCTCCCCAGGCTCGAGAGGCTTTGGAGCGTGGAGTGGGTGAAAACGCCCCCCCCCCGGAGGCCTTCCGGAGGGCAGAAACAGCCTGTTTCCTGACTTCCAGTGGGCCTGGAAGGCCTGAAAATTAGTTGCCGGTGCGCACATGTGTGCTGCAGCCGAGCTGGGGCAACGCTCATGTGCCCACCGATTGGCTCCGCGTGCCATACATTCGCCATCACGGGTCTATAGCTTTCTACTGAATAAAACTAATAAACATTCTTTCATGTGATTTGACAATACATATTTACTTTTATATGCATGCAAAACAAATATCTTTTTTTGTAGTGCAGAGCCTGTAATTTGTCAAAACATATCATCGAGATCAGCAGTTCTTAAACTGAAGGTAATTTGTGTATTTTGGGGTGTAATAGAATAATTTATAATTGCTTGTTTGTAAGTTGAGGATTCATTTAAGGCTGCCTTTGCAGAGATGCTTGTGTAATAGAACAGAGCCCGTTTCTCTGTGTGTGGAGATAATGACATTATTTGAGACTAGGAAAAAGGATAATTGAGTCAAGCAGTTTAATAACCACTGATCTAGAAGTACAGGACAAAAAGATACACCCTGTGCAGAACAAGATTAATAGGAATTCTCATTTCCTATTTTTGAGAGATACTTCTGTGATTTGGTTTCTTCACAATAAGATATGTAAAAAATTAAAACATGGATTTCAGAGTTGTCTAGTCTTGAAATTAATAACTACCTTTTTCAGAAAAAGAGAGAAATGTGAACAGGTTTTTTATGTCATCAGGTTTTCTATAAGATATTAATCCAAGGACAAGAAGAATGTGTTGAGCTCATTGTTCATGCCCTTATTTTATTAGCTTTCACTCTTGGCAAGCATCATTTAAGTGCCGAAATAAAAGTTAAAAAAATAAAATAAATAAAATAAACTATAATTTAATTAAAATAAGAATTATTTCTTATAACACCTTGTTTATTAAATCTAAGAATATAAATATATTTATTCATCACATTTTTATATTGCTATTTTATCATTAAACCCAGCTTTTCAAAGTGCTTGCCAAAACCTCTGATATATGAAATAGATTTTCTCTTCTTTTTTACATTCAAAAAGTATATCAACACTAAAAATGAGAACCAGCATAACAAAAAATTACAAAGCAAGTATTTGTTTAAAGAAAAGCATAGCTTGGAAAACCGAGTGTCCAAAAAGACATTATATTCTATTCAATTACTGAAATAGGGACCAAACATAAGTTATTAAACCAGTGGTCCCCAATCTAAGCCGCCGCTTATGCAAGGGGAGCTTCACGTGCATGCACACACTTACCCTCCCACTTGCGTGGCCCAGTTACAAACAGTGGTTAATTTAATGGTTGGGGACCCCTAAATTAAACTATAACTAAAAAGATTCTCTGAGGCATTTCAGTATTGTGTTAATTTTCACTATTTCCCACTAAAAAGATTTATTTTCCAAGTTTGTCTTATGTAAATCTAGCATCTAATAAGAAATATATATTCAATTAAGTTAGAATTCCATCATAATTTATTATTTCTCTTAGTCTATTTAGTTACTGCATCTCACTATATGCAAAAACTATCTAATTTCTTTGTTAAGCATCTCAGTAATTTTGTGCTCTACTTATTTTTAACACTGTCCCTAAGAAAAAGATAAATATACTTATATCCTAATTCTTCCTCCAATAAATGCTTAGAACAGTGATGGCGAACCTATGGCACGGGTGCCACAGATGGCACACGGAGCCATATCGGTGGGCACACGAGCATTGCCCTAGCTCAGCTGCAGCGTGCATGCACGCATCAGCCAGCTGATTTTCAGGCCTTCCAGGTCCACTGGAAGTTGGGAAATAGTCTGTTTCTGGCCTCTGGAGGGCCTCCAGGGGGGTGGGGAAGGCCCGTTTTTTGCTCTCCCTGGGCTCCAGAGGCTTTCTAGGAGCCTGGGGAGGGTGAAAACAGCCTTCCCTACCCCCGGAGGCCCTCCGGAGGCCGGAAACAGCTGGGGACAGGGCACATTGAATTAGGGGTGTGGGCACTCGTGCGCGTGACCCACCCACACTCCTCCCATTTTTGGCACAGGATGGCAAAAAGGTTAGCCATCACTGGCTTAGAATGTGGTTTACAAGTAGACTTGATAATATGTCAACTGAAATATATGTCAGATTTTAGAAAATGTTCAAGATATACCCTGTTTCCCACAAAATAAAACATCCCCTGATAATAAGCCCAATTGGGCTTTTGAGCACATGGCAATAAGGCCAAGCGCTTATTTCAGGGTTTGAAAGAATATAAGACAATTTCTTATTTTTGGGGAAACACGGTAAATAAACTGGCCTAATTTTTGACTTGTCCTTTTTTATGTTCAATATTGAATGTGCCATAAAACCAAAAACATTAAGACAAATGCTGTCAAAATAGATTATTTTCATATTAAAACAAAAGAAAATAAATTATAAAGCTTTGGATGCAATTATATCAATACATATCACCTCTATATCATCTTTAGGCCAGTTTATTTACCGTGTTTCCCCCAAAATAAGAAATTGTCTTATATTCTTTCAAACCCTGAAAATATAATATATTCCTATAAACAGTGAACCCTATTTACTAATGTATTTTAATAACACAATGAAAGGTGATGAAACAGAAGAAGCCATGTTTGGATCAGTTGCCAATATGTTTCCTTCCTCTGGTTCCAATATAAACTAGAATTTTGTTGACAAACAGTTGAAAGGGCCACAAATATTGGATCCCCACTCCCAATTTCTAAGTATATTTTCAGCCTGATTCTAATTTTTACTAGACAATTTGCTGAACAGCAATATCTATAACCATTGAATTAAATAAATTAAATATTAACAATATTTTTGAATGTTGTCAGTCAAGAGAAAACAAGTTTTTGACATTACTGTTACCCAAACCTCCATGAACCAGTTTCCACTTCGCCAGATAGAGAAATAACAAAAAGTAGTGTTCAGTTAAACTATCTCAATTGTGAATGAAGTGTTGCTATCAGCATACCGAGGACTTTTGCAAACAACAACATATTCAAACCAAACCAAACCAAACTAAGCCAAATCAAACCAGAATGTGAGTGAAAAATAATTGTGACCAAGAGCTGAAGATGCTGGACGCTATTATAATCACGTCAAAACATGTTAGAAGCATGACATCTATGACTGTTGTATCAACAGATATTTATGTATATAGAAACAGGCATGTGCTATATCAGTGAAGCAAATATAAAACTGATACGGAAAAAGCAACAAAGGTAATAATGATCACCAGCACAAATGACACAATGTTGAGAAGTCTTTCTTTTATACCTTTCTTGTTCTGGTGAATGCAAACTAGTATCAGGCTTCAAGCAGTTAGTACTAGCACTCCTAGCCCTGTCAAGCGAGGGCTGCAGTTCACTAATGCATCCAATGGAAGAGAAAGAGAAGAAAAACAAAAAGAAAACAAAGAAAGGAATAGCATGTTAGATATTAAATCAAAGTAATGTTCTTTCTACACAAGATGTTAAGTCACAATAAAGTCATGGAGATACAATGGAACAGGTTGGATGAAACGTGGCAAGAAGGTTGTCCAAAAAAATATTTTAAAAAACAACAACTAAATTTGGTTCCATAAAATGGTATCATATACTGCAATCTTATCCTTTGAAGTCAGTATGTTGGCTTTCATAAGCAAGATTACAGTTCAGAGTGGATAATGAATACCAATATAAAATTGGAAAGAAAATATGAAAATAAATATATCTGTATCATTATTTATTTGAAGGAAAACAGAACACAAAATGATGGGATTCCATTGGTTTGAAAGAAAAGGATATTCTACCATGAAAACAATTATTCTAAATAAATTAATACAGGGAAAGATGCTTTGTCTGAAACCTTACCTAACCAACAGTCCTCCTGTAAATCTCGATACATGTGAGTTAAGGCAATTAGGATGAAGTGAATTATCCTGACTAAGCACTGATTTGGCCTTAATATATGCAGGCAGGGTTGAGCTTCACAATTCAAAATAATTCATGAAAAAGAAAAAAAAAGTAAGTTTCACAATGAATGCAAATCACACAGGCAGGAAAAAAGAAAAGAAAATATATACAAAATTAAAATATCCAAAATACCAGTGTTGTATAGTTATCAGAGATTCAGGAGAGAAAATGGGTGTGTGATGATAAATAGTCCTAGGAATAGCCTAAGAAAGTAGCCTGTTCTATTCAATAGGAGATAGAGCTGTATAAGTATGGATACGTTTATAGATTCCAGCTACAAACTCATTCAACTTAGCAATGAATACTTTACACTGGCAAATAACTTAAATAGAGTTAAAGTTGGATCAAACTGCTTTGCTACACAGTGAGCTATACTGTTATCTAACAAGCTAAGACAAACATAAGTTTTGTTCAATTCATGGTGATATAATAGACACATTCAAGTAGTTTTATTGACATTGTGAATGTGGTTTGTCATAACTCCTTTTAGTTTTTCAAAATTTCTGTGTCTAGTACAAGTTGTCCCTAACTTAAATTGGGTCACAAAGTGATGCCAGGCTTAAAATGACCGTGATCGAGTTTACAACCTTTTTTGCAGTAGTCATTAAGCAAGCAAGCTTCCCCAATTGACTTGTTGGAAGCTATCTGGGAAGGTTGCAAATGGCAATCGCATGACCCAGGACTTTGTAACTGTCATAAATATATGCTGATTGCCAAGAATCTGAATTGCAATCATATGACTGTGACAGTCCTTGTGAGGAGTGATCAAAAGTCACTTTTTTTTTTTTAGTTATGTAGTAATTTTGACTACATAATGGCCGTGAGTTGAGGACTGCCTGTATAGAAGCCTGCTATTTCATGATAATCTCCCATCCAAGATTTTATGAGGATTAATCCTCCTTAGCTTCTATAGATCAGCCAAACAAGCTGGGTATTTCAACCTATAAGGCATCTATTTCGATCGGCAGGCCTTGCATAATCTCTCTGATCCACTTCGCTGGGGTAATTTTTAATTGTTAATTAAGGGTTTTATATGGGGTTTTTTAAGGGGACTTACAGTCTAGTTTAATTTGCTTTTAGGATGTTTTAAATTTTGTACTATATGTTTTTATACTGATTGACTGTAAACCGCCCCGAGTCCCGCAAGGGAGAGGGGCGGTCTAGAAATACGAATAAATTGAAATTGAAATTGAAATTTCAAAGAAGGTGTGGGTGTGTGGTTATGTGTTGAGATAGAGAGGCTGATTGACAAGTTCATTCAAAAAACATCTCCTTTTTTCTCTGGAATTCTATGTGAGAACTTTCACGTGACAGCAACAGATTTCTTACCTGTAAAGATTCCAGTAAGTGCCATTCTCAAATAAAGGCATCTTGGGAGGTAGTGATTTATAGTGCCTAACAGAATTTCTTGAATGTGACAGAAAAGAAGGGGGAAAGAGCCATGCAAGAAACAAAAATATATAGGCAGATATGAAAACAGCACCAGACGAAATAGTAAATTATGATGCAGCAAAACATTCATGTAAGTCATTTGCTGTTTTTTTGGCAAGTATTGTTAATAATTACATCTACCTGGCCCATTGGAGCAGGAATGTTGTGGTCCCAGCTATCAAGGAAGTACACCTGGTGGGACCTAAAAAAGGGGCCTTCTCTGTGGTGGCTTCCTCCCTTGGCAACATCATCACCCTCCCAGAGATAAGATTGACCCCTACCGTGTTGCTTTTCCGCAAGGCCTTGAAGACATGGTTTTGTCAGCAGGCTTGGAGAACCTATTCAGAGCCAATCAAGTGACTTGTTTGATGCTATTGTTGCCACCATGGGGCGGCGTGTATATTTTTAACTGGATTTTTAATGCTATATACTGGCCTGGAATCACTGTGTGTGAATTGGACAGCTACATAAATTTGTTTAATAAATAAATAAATAAAATTTAACAGTACTTGCCAATGTAATTAATAAAGTTTAAACTCTATCTGATTAAGTTGTATTGCATCAAAGAAAAGACAAGAAATAGCAACTCAAAGTCACTGAATTGTTCAGAAGACCTTTATTCTTCAATTGCCCATATTTTAGCATAGTTCTCAAGTTTATTTTTCATGTATGTATGTATCTACATTAATAAAATAAAATAAAATTGTGAGGATGGCTTGCATCAGATAGAGTGAAGTATCTAAGAATATGATCTTTAATTTCAGAAAAGGACACCAATCTTTTACAAAATAACACCAACCTATTAACCTATCACTTCTATTACTACTATACAATCATTACATTGATTTGTCTATAATACTCTGCTTTTCACATCTCATTTTTTTAAAAGATGTGACTACCAATTAGGGCTTATTCTGCAGTATCTGGGGTGAAAGGCATCTACTGCTATCTTGTTTATATATTACCGCCTTCCTGCAAATATCACTAAGGCAGATATTTATTAATGAATTTACAATTATGGATCAAAAAGAAGAAAACAATGTTAAAATGCAAGATCTCCAAAACGAAAGCCAGTTCGCAAATGTTAAGTAGGCTTCTGTAATGGTCAGATGTCGGCGTGGTTTCTGACCATCATTGTTTTGATCCCTTTCATATCTTAATCATTTAATCAGAAATGAACAATTGCCTCTTTTGGATAACTTGAGATTAGGGGAGAGAGTAGCTCCATCTGCCAAGAGTGATGGAAAAGGCAATAAGGTTGTTTAAATTTCAGCATGCATGATGACGTTAGACAGGAGACGTTACAATCTCCCAGTGGATAACCTCGAAGATAGAGGATCTAAGGGTCCGTGTATGAGGTATAAACTTAAAACATTTAGGGATGGTGAAAGGTGGATACATCAGTTCATTGTAACGGAAGGATGAAGTGCTAAGTGTATCCCTTTGGACTACATGAGGTTCAAACTCCCTGCTATGTCTATGAAGGGGAGTGCTTATGTCCATAAAGTTTTGCAATGAATTAAGAGCATTTAATTTTACATCCGAAATGATCAGTATGTATAAAACAGAAAACTCAAAGTAAAGTAAAAAAAAAAACTAAACTAAACAAATAATTGTAAAGAATGCAACATAAAATAATAACCCTGCCATACATTTGAAGGCCTGTTTTTTTTGCTTGTAGTTACAGTGCTTCCAACTGATCAATTGCTAGATATGAAATTTGTCCTAACAGAAGCTACATAATCTAGATATGACAGGATATATAAACATAGGAAACAGCTGCTCAGATCCATAGATTTGGATATATTAAACTGATTCATTATATTGACTGATGCTTCAGTACAAGAAAACTTTTAAAAATAACTAAAGAATTAAGACAGCCTTTCATCTGCAGTAGGACTAACAGGAATAACAGTTTCTGGGGAAACAGAATGATTTGTAAAATAAAAAGGGAAAGATGTGAAAGACATACACCAGAACTATTTATAAGCAAGCTTAGTTACCAAATGCCTGTATTTACCTGGTTGTATGTAGGCACTCTGCACTTCTTCCTCGTTTTGCCCTGGGCAGCATAAGAAGCTCACTGCACAGACAGGATTGGACGATGAATGAAACAGTTACATAAATATGAAGCATTAAATAGCATGAATTATGCCATGATATGTAAATGAAAACACAAAATAAACCAGAAATTCTGAACTGAGATAGTCCTTTTGATCAACTTTAAAGAAGAATTTATTAGACTACTCATTTTACAGGTCAGCAAAAAGTAGCTGTTTAATACATTAGGTGATTTGTTTATTTATTTATTTTTACAAATAAAGCCTTAGTTCAATTAAACCTAATTTGTTTCAACACATTTCTAAGCAGTCTACATTTACACACTACTGAGCCTTAACATCCAAAACAGTTTTGAGAGTTTTGTTTCTCAAGTCACATTTGGCAGGATTTTCTGCTATTTCACATTGTAAACAAGTGTAATGAAAGTAAAAGGTTCATTAAAATAAGCCCAAAACGCTCAGAGTTAAGAAACGTAGCATGAAAGTGTGTCTCGCTCCTAGCAAAAAATTAGGGAAGCTCAAAAATTGCTAGCTATTTAATGCCTTATTAACACACTTAATGTTATGTTTTCAAGTTTGTTTTCATCTGTTCTTGATAGCAAATGCCTACATGTAAAATTTGAGCCCTTTTAAAAAAGAAGAAGAAGAAGAAGGCGCCGCACATTAATTTTGGCCTGGTCCAGACTAGTGTTTCTTCATTAGAAACAGCTATAAGTTAGAAGAAACCATGAATCAGAACCAACCAAAGAGAATAGTTCTTCGGTGTAGCATGCATGCTAATAAGATCTCCTTTAAAAAACAAAACAAAACTGGAAAAATAAAAACGAATCCCCCATAAAATAATTATTTTGTCAAGTAAAGTTTATGTTTACGAAGCTATGATATTATAAAAAATCTATTAAAGACCATGTTAAGCAGGCAGATAAATTTAAACGTTTTTGAAGTAGCAAAACTGTGATCAATATGCCACCATACTATTATGTACTTGGAGAACTTATCAGCAACATAAATTGAATAATAAGATTGACAAAAAGTGTTAACATATAATTCACTGCCACTTGGCATGCTATCCAATAGCATTATAGTAATCTTAGTAGTAAAACTACGAAATGTAATATTTTACATGTAAACCAAAGTAGCACAAAGAAGAATAAAGAATAGTGCTAGTCCATAAATTCCACATGGAAAATTATACGTAAATGTTACACTTCCAATCTTGTCCTCAGGGAATCATTAAAGGAGGCAATATGATGTGTCCTTGATATAATAGTTGTCAGATTTGCAAATGTACCACCACATACCATATTTAGCCTACAAATTCTAATAAAAAATTACTAATGTACACATACAAGGCACAAAGCTGAGATTGCTATGGAGAGCCAGTAATGTTCCCTTATTTTTTAATCTGTCCTCCAGTTTATCAAAATGGCTGCTGATTATTCAGAAAATGCTGTTTTCGTAAAATCCAGCAGCCATCCTGTTAATTCAATTCATTCTGCTAATGTACAAATCAGAGCATCAGACACCCCACGTTCTGCTCAGAGAGTTCTTAACACATTTCTTTCAAAGCACTGTTCAGTTCAGGGTTAGGGTTAGGGTAAGGGTGCAAGCTGTTCCATTAGTTAATTGTTCTCACTGTCAGGAAATTTCTCCTTAGTTCCAAATTGGATCTCTCATTAATGACTTTCCACCACCTGTTGCTTCTTGTCCAACTATGACAATCCCTCAAGTACCAAAAGACAGCATAAAAAATGTTTGAGAAATTGACAGAAAAAACAGTGACCTGTAAGTTCAGTAAGCTGGAAACGGTCCACAAAGAAAAAAGTAAACGGATTGCTTGATGTTGCCTTAAGATTTGAATACATACTTGGTTGTTGTTGTTATTATAGATATGAGAACTTCTTTCATCTATTTTAGAAAGTAAGTATTTTCAAAGCTGCACTGGTACTTTTAGTAGAAATATAAAGATAAAAAACATACCCTTCTTGATCTGATAAATACTGATTATCCATCTCTCTGGGTCTGCGGTCAACTGGGCTTCGGGAGGCATCATGGTGTCTAGTTGGAGAACGTGATCTTCTCATTTGATGAATTTCATCTAAACTCCTGGTTTATAGAATAATGAACAAATAAATCAATATAAATGTTTAAATGTAAAATTCTACGTCTGATAACCTTGATGCAAATAGAGGAATATTGATCTAGGAATATAAAGTACATATAATCCAGTCCATTATAATAGCTTTTCATAGCCACTTGTTTTCCTGATGTATTGTGACTAACATTCTCAGAGTTTCCAGAGAGCACATAATTAATACTATTTAATTCAGTGACTTGATGGTCAGAAAAAAAATTCCCTTGGCAAAATTGCTGAATTCTTCTGGTAGTTCCTTGTTGCATCAACCATTTTACCAAAAGCTCTAGCTTTCTCTATGTAAATGTCTTCTTTGACAGGAGGACATAAGGACAGTGTGGAACATGATGGCATCAAAAAGTAAAAAGCATTAATCGATTGATAGAATCATTTGTTTCGGGAACAGCGAAAGAAGAGTTGACTAGTTATGTCATTAAGAGAACTACACAAGAACTTAACAATTCTCTTTATGGCAAATTGACCATTGCAGAGGGAGCAGTCACCCTTCCGTCCAAGAGAGCACAAAATGCCTAAAGAGAATATAAATTTCACATATCTATAACCACAAAAATTTGCCCCTCTCACAGTTGCCCACTTTTAAATCCAGATGTATTCAGTGGAAAGGTGTTGGAAAGAGTGGGGTTCTAAAATTACTCCATTTTGTACAGACTGTTGCAGGTAATGATAAAGCAGTTACACTTTCAGTCTTACCTCTGTAATGGCACATTTGGTAAACGAGAACGGGTCCTGCCCTGATCGTCACCACGGTGAGGAGATACAGATCGTGAACGATGATGAGTTGTTCTTTGCTGTTCTGGCACAGTTAATGTTGCAGATTTACTTTCTCTACTGCTAGACCTATAGCCTACTGGTAAAAGTGCAACAAAATTAATTTAGTTTGGGTCACAAATCACAATGAATTAATAATCAGATTAGTCTTTTCAAGAAAGCATCTCTCGTTTATTACAAGATTTTCAAGTAGTTGTTTCACCAGTGAAAATCCTGAAATATCATGCAGCTAAGTCTAACAAATAGCATTATACTTAAATATATATATAGGAGGGAAAAGCATAAACATAGGTACAGAAGAATTTACATGCAGACTAAGAAATTCTCAAAGGTGGAAAAAATGAAAAAGATCATACATAATATCTAAATAATAATTAGATATTAATTTCTAGGATGGTCAGTTTTTCAACTGTTCAGTATTTTCAGATGAATTCTGTACATCTTTGGCTGCAACACTGAAACAATGCTATTGCCAAAATTATTGCAAGCAACGGAATACTTTATGAGTAATTGTTCTAGGATTGAAGCTTCATTTTCATTTTCAGTTAAGTTAGCTGTTGATGTGAATATGATATAAAAGTCACTTAAGAAAGTACTGTTCAACATTGAAATAATCAATAGAACTTCCTTTGCCCAGAATTAAACTTTTTTGCTATCACTATCACAAATTACTCTTAGCTAGACCTAGCACATAAAAAACAATAGACAATGAAAACTATAACTAAATGCCATCAAAATTGCAAATTATTTACAGAGCTTACAATATGAATGCAGACATGAATGATGCTTTCTGCTGAAATAGCAAAAGCCACGCATGGCATCTTGTTGAAAAAAAATATTACATTTTGTTCTCCTATAGGAAGAATTGTCTATGCACAGGAAATATGATAAACTAATGGAGTTCAAAAAGAAAATTTTTCAAACGGTGAAAAGATACCAACTCACAATCATGTTCTTCTAACAATAAAAAGAAAATGCCTGATATAATAAATGAAGTCTTTAGGATGAATGCTTTGAAGCCAGTTGGCTAAATTGTACTGTAAATAGCAGGAGGCTACTGAAAACAATCCTTTAGTTGAAGGAACAGTATATAAATTAAATATTAGTAGTTCTTAAAGAACCTCAGATTTTAAGGAAAAATACAAGGGATCTTATAGAATCCTTCTCATCCAGAATATTTTCCAAACTTTTCTCTCATAAATTCTGTATGATTGCTTTGTGAATGGAAGATGACTTGTGACATGGACAAAATAATTGCTAATGATGTAAATTATGAAATAACTTTTCCTGTTTAATTTATGATAAAAATCATCCTTATCTGCAAAACTAAAATTATCAAGAATTTTTAAACATGTGCATTATACCAGGTGTGTCAAACTAGTGGGGCGCGGGCAGGATGCATCACGTGCTGGCCACGCCTACCCCCAGTTTAGCGAAGGTGAAAAAAGTCATGATAAGTCACGTGATGACGACATGACAATGCATGTTTGACACTCCTGCATTAGACAATGGAAACTACAGTAATATGATTTTATTCAATAATCTATGTTGCCACATATACAGTATAAAGACAGAACTGTATGACAAACAATAACAACATAACTGAAATTATTAGCTTATTCATTAATAAGCTAATTTAGAGAAGTGCTCAATATTGTTTAAGAAAAATGACAAAATAAATTAGCTATTATTATGACATCCTCCTTGATTTTCAGTTAACAGAGTACTGCATTCTTTAACATAATTAACACCTCCCAAAATATGGTAGAATGAACTTATGTAATATACTGTTCTAGGCTTGTTGGACAATGCTGTTGTATAATGTTGCATTAATACTGTATATACCAGCCAAAATAGCATTGGTAACCATACCAAGTAGTCATTATTTCAAATAGAGAAAAGTAAGAATAACCAAAAAATCTTTCAAAGTGTTTATTACAGTTAATTATCTGGTTCAAATACCTGGTTGAAATGTCAAGTTATGTGGTTTTTTGTTTTTGTTTTTACTTTGAACGTATTTTCCAATTCAGGCTATGACTGGCTGGCAGCACTTCCTATAATGTTGAACATTGTATTTCTAGAATTTTGATTTTATCTTTTTATAGAAATTGCTTAAATCTTCTTTTATGCATATATTTTATGCATATATTTAAGATAAAGTAAACTAATGAATGTTTGTAAGAGTTATAAAATATGTATCCATGCTTCATGCACTACATACAGCCATGCATTTTCAATATATTCCATGGTGCACCTTTGGGTCTGAAAACAAGAACAAATCAATTGAGATTTTTATTACTTAAGCTATATATTTGAATATATTTTTGTATTATCTTTTATTTGAAAACAGATCCTTGACCCATGAAATGTCTACATTATGTACAAACAGGTTTATTAGTTGTTTACATTGGTATCAATATTAAATATTAACCTTGCAACAAACCATTCCATTCCCAATCTTGTAACAAACCCTGACCATTCCCTGCATATATAGCAGAATGGAAGATTAATTTTAATTCAGGAACAAATAAAGTTGATGTAAATTTTAAAATGTGTCACCATGGAACAATACAACTTTCTAGAAAACATGACCTCTCAACTCAAGTTCTTTCAAAAATCTAGAAAATTCAAACGTGGAAGAGAAAAAGGACAGGGAAGTTGAAGCAAAGGATGTAGGACCATGCTCTTCACCCACGCACCTGAAGGAACTACTCCAATACCATCATCAACCTCATTATCTGAGATGTCACTATCACTGATTCGCTGAGATCCTGTGCAACAGTAAGGCAAATAACTGTATACTTGGTACTTTTGCAAAGGGTTAAAATAAGGGTAAGCAAAACTTCTTTGGGGGAATTAAATAAATGGGATGCATTCAGAACTAAAAGAAAGAGATAATAATAATAATTGTAAAAAAAAAAAGCTATTTCAAAGTGGCTCAGAATCAGAATACATTTTAATCTCTGGTACTGGCTATAGTTCCAAGCATATTGTGACAGCAAAATCACTCACTGGATTGCAGCATTTATTGTAAACTTGCTCATACAGCACCTGGTGTATCTGATTTCACATTAGTTCATTTCTATATATTGTATCTTATATCAAACATACCTAATACTTCTTTCTATTTTATCCACAACAACAACCCTGTCAGGTGTGTTGGGTTGAAAAAGAGTGATTGGCCCAAAGCAGGGCTGTCAAACTCAATTTCATTGAGGGCCACATCTGGGTTGTGTTTGACCTTGGGGGGCAGAGTGGGGGTGGCCAGGGAGGGCATGGCCAGCTCGACGTCACTTGTGTCGGGGGACTCCTGTGGTGGCCCGAGTGCTCTGCCAGAGAAAACAGGCTCCTGACTTCTGCTTTTGGCTGCAATTGCCTCCTGCAACCCTCTGCCAGTGAAAACGGAGCTCAGGAGGATGCGTGTGCGGCCCTCCCGAGTTCCGTTTTCTCTGGCAGAGGCATTGTGGGCCAGACCTTCGCTGTTTCCAGGGTGGCCTGACAGGCCAGATATAAGCACCCCGTTTTGAGTTTGACACCCTTGGGCCAAAGTCATCGAGCTGGTTTTCATGCTTAAGGTGGGACTACAACTCAGTCTCCTGTGTTTTTCCTTAACCTTTGCACCATAATTGGCTCACCAAAGTTCATAAGTCACATTAAATTCATATTACGGTTTAGTGCAACATGTGAATCTAATGATCCGCACAAGCAACTACTGATTGATGTTTTAGTTATTATGGGATCAATGAGTGTCCATAAATTATAGCTGGGCAACAGTTTCCATTCTCATGTTGTGAGCCTAAACAACCTAATGAAAAAGGTTCAGCGGTAATGAAGTCGGACAGTATTGAAAATCACAAGAAAAGCTGCTGAACATAGAAGCAGCAACAAAGCATTCCTGGCAGCCATTTCTTGGTCTCTAAAGTGAAAGTAGGAAGCATTTCTTTTGCTTTGTCAGATTTCAGAATGATGGCAAAGTCTGGTCTTTGCAAAAACAATCATAATAATTACAATCACAATATTATGCCTCTTTTAACAATAAGTTCCAGTCAGATTAAAGAACTGATTTTCAGCCTTAAAAGATTACTCTGAAAACATGGAGAGAGTATGAGTTAAATCTTGATGCAGATCTTTGAAACCCATACTTTTTACTGAACGTAGTTGCTTAAGTTGTTATAAATGTTTACAGCATAATTACTAGTCAAAAAGCTCTACCACAATGAAAGGGGAATTCTGCACCTACTTTGTAATTTTTTGCTGGAATTTTCTCCGCTATGGACATGTCTCCTTGGCATGAAAGGTGATGGCTGAGGAAGAGGTAGTGAGGATTCATCATGGGTCTGCAGCTTATACCAATGTGGATCGTCATCTAAAAGTGCAGTCTCCAACTCTATGAGAATCTATGAGAAAGTACAGCAAAATTCATCTTTGTTTAACAACAGGGACAAACTGCTTCAAGATTCTATTCCGTGTTTAAAATACAATGATGAAACATTCCCATTCACCTCTCCGAGGAAGTCACTTTCTTCTTCTTGCACTCTTGGCTGATCCCAAACAGTGATTTCTAACATCCGTTCTCTAAAATCCTTACGGTGTACATGCGAATAGAGAAATGTTTGGTTCCATTTTGGTTCTAAGCTTTTCTTTACTGTTTTTGTCCTTCTTTTACTCTTATCACTGAAACATAAAAAGTCACTGTAAATTATCATCAGAAATCTAGGTATGTATTTCCATCTCAGATCTTAAAATTCATGTGAAAATATCTACAGACACTTCACATCCTGGATATAAATTGTTTCAACTTCTACCATCAAAACGATGTTATAGAGCACTGCATACCAGAACAACTAGGCACAAGGACAGTTTTTCCCTGTATGCCATCACTCTGCTAAACAACTAATTCCCACAACACTGTCAAACTATTTATTAAGATTGTATTACTATTATTCTTTTCATTCTTCCTATTACCTATCTCCTTTTCTACTTATGACTATAACCTTGTTGCTTGTATCTTACAATTTATATTGTTTTATTTAGTTTCCTGGTATGATTTTTGATTGCTTATTTAGTATCCTATGACTATCACTAAGTATTGTATCTTATGATTCATGATGAATGTATTTATGATGACTATGATCATGATTTATCACATATCTTTTATGTACACGGAGAGCTTATGTACCGAAGACAAATTCCTTGTGTGTCCAATCACACTTGGCCAATAAAGAATTCTATTCTATTCTATTCTATTCTATTC